>JAVJIF010008699.1:0-72052 GCA_038442645.1 Agave tequilana
AACTTTGCTTCTCTTTTTTAGGGTGTTAATATCCTAAAGATCTTTCTCTCCCGATGGATTTTAAAATCAGGCGAGAAGGAAACCCTGAGTAGAAGACTTGAAGACTCAACCACTCACAACGTCAACGAAATAAAGTGATCGCACACTGACCAGACTTCCACCGGTGTACTTCCCATAAACTTTGAGAGAAGAAAGTTCTTGTAATTTTTATTCTTTTCATCAATTAATTGTAATTCTCTTCAACTTTTGTAAGTTTTCCCCTTTCAAAATCTATGGAAAATAACTCCATATCAACAATTTATCAACTTCCGCGATCCAATGCAATGTTGACTCAACATCATGACTCTCATTAAAGAAAATAGAATTAAAGAACTCATCAAAATTTGAATATCTTCCTCCTTGGTCTCGGATAGAATTAAAAAATATGTTCTTTCTATTAAGGTTGTGAAACCCGCTTCTCCTATTAAGGTTAGGATTAGCGAATCTTCGTCACCTCTCATGGACTATCATATCTTCTTCACAATCATTGTATTAATATATGTGTAATTCCTCATCGTAGAAAATTTCAGTAAATTGAGGATGTTGTACATGATACCATGGTGGTGGATTAAGTGGTGGTTGTCGATGAAGTGGTTGTTGACCTTGTGGTTCATACGATTGATGATCATGTCTGTTTCGGTACGTACGACTTCGATTGTCGATCATGAGAGTATCCCTTTGATGACGTTGCCTCTTCTCCTAGCAGTAATCATCATTGCGGAAAGGCCTTGCAATTCATTGTCGTCTCCTGCCATCATCGGAAAGTAGCCATAGCTCTGATACCAATTGGCGCGGGAAGCGGAGAAGATGAACGATGCTTGCTAGATCTCGTTCTAGCGCCCATGAACCCTGAAGAACTTTCAGGTAGAAAAGTACTCAAATCCACAAATACTATCACTTGAGTCTACGAGTCAAGATAAGCAACTCGAATCCACAAGCAACAAGAGAGATGAACTCAATTTTATTGAAACAATTGTTTGATAAAGTATGAATTCAAAATAAGAATACAATGACCTATTTATATGCTTACAAAAGTCCTAATCTATCTATAAGTACTACCTAAATTTAAATTTTAAAAAAAAGAAAATCAATTAGAAACTAAATTGGACCTAAAAATCAAATCGTAAATTAATTCTGAAACCATGCTGCGTAATAGGGTTGTCCACAGTTTAAGGGGGCCACCGACATTCAAGGAGAAAACTGCAAAACCTTAACTTTCAGGAAAAGCCTGTCGACAGGTTAGAAGAGGGGCTGTCGCAGATCAATTATTTTGAGCTGTTGTTTGACTTGTTTCTCTTCCTACATCAATACTATATATACATCAGATGCTTGAGCTACTTCCATGGTTTTAAATATGAGTATTGGCCGATAAATTTTGGTATCAGAGTCGACCATATCAGTCATTTCATATTGGTAATGTAAGTCGTGAAAAAGTCTTAACAATTAATTATAAATGTTTTTAAAATTGTTTAGATAATTATTAGTATTTTGATATATTTTTGAAAATTATTGATGGAATTTTAATCACATTTTTCAACAAAATAACTAATTAAATAACTAATTCAAGTCACAAAATAATAAAAAAAGTTAACTATGCATATTTATTCTATCACTATTAAATATTAAAGTGGTTAGATTAGATTAGATAGTTTATTAAAAATTTCTTCTAAAATAGGTAATTATATGTAAACAATTAACTAAATAACTTAGTTATAATTCAATTCAAAACTAACTTGTTCTTATATGATATGAACATGGTTATTTGGTCTTGCCCTTGGTGTTATACAACAACCCAAAACTGAGTAACATCTATATAATCAAAACCAACTAAAGGGAGGCTTTGTCCCGTGACTCGTATAGAAACTTTTTCTGTTCGTTTGTTCTTCTGTCTATTTTCATTTGTGAGAGAAAGCAGCATCGATCTCTCTTTTTTATTCCTCTCTCAAGTCACTTCCTTCCTCCACTTTCTTTCTCTTCCTCCTCCTGACTGATTGGTCGTCATTTCTCTCTCTATCTTCATCTGTGATAGAAAAGCAGCATTGACCCCTCCTTTTTGTTCCTCTCTCGACTCCTCTCCTTACTCATCTTTTTTCTTTTTCCTTCTCTCTGTAACTGATCAATCGGTGTTTCACCGAAACTGTATGCTAGTTTATAACTCAGATCCAAAAAGGAAGAAAAAGGCAACAGATTTTTTTTTGCGATCGACTCCGCGCTGACCTTCTCCAGTTGTGACCAACCTCCCCTCCGAGAGCTCCGACCTCGGCCTCTGTTCTCTCTAAGCTCCACCTTTGTCATCCGGCTCCTTTCCCCTCCTCATCTCCTCCGGCCTCCGCCTCTCTTCTTCGACCTTCCCAACTCTTCTTTAATTGGGACCTCTCTCCTCTAACCTCCACCTCTCTCGACCATGCTCAAATCTAGGGTTTCGATTTCTCCCCTTCAGCGAACATCCCAACGATATATTTGTCGGCCTCTGCCTCTGTCCTCTGACCTCCACCTTCCTTGACCATGCACAGATCGTGGACTTCAATTCCTCCTCTTCAGTGAAGACCCCCAGCGAGATTTCCATCCTCCTCCTCTTATCTTCTTCGGCTGCTAAAGTTAGTGCCCCCCGCCCCCCCACCCCCCCCCCCTTCCCCTCTTTCTGTGAATTTTCGCCACCAATGCTTTTATTTTTCTCTGGTATCTGCTTGTTTCGGTTAGTATGGCCAAATACTAGACTGATTTTGTCTGATACCGATATTATTTCAATGATTTTTTGACCTTACTGACCACGAGCGATACACGTTGGACAGATTCTGAAATGATACAGCTGACATGTATCGGAATTGCTCGATTTTTCAATCCATGAAGTCTACGTCCTTATGCCCATATGTTGATTTCAAGTCATCACAAATTATATTACGCCCTTAGAACCGATTAGTTGGAAAGAGCACCGTTTTGATGTTTTGGCTATGATCCAAATTTCAAAACCAGAGAGAAGAATTTTCTCCAAAATCCACTTTGCTTGGAAGCTAGGTTTATAGGGAAATAAAAACTTGGAAGAGATTTTGAATTTTTGTTGGAGTGTGCAATGTTCTCCTTGGTTTATTGTATTTCTCTTCTTTGAAAAGGCAGATAAATTGCATTTCAATATTTTCTTTATTTATTCAAGGGCAATCACCCTAATTTTCAACTGATCTGATTAGATAGTGCATCTAAAACCGTCGGAAAAACCTTCACAGATTTTTCATTCTTATTTCTCTATTTCAAAATTTTTTTGAACTTGTTAGGTGATGATGTGTTTATGAATCAGATATAATTACTAAATATCGCTTACACAAATAATTTTTCAATCGAATTCGAATTTCAATTCAGTGAACTAAATAATTGATTAAATGAATGTCACCTTACTTGAGTTTGAATATCACAAAACTGTAATGGATCAAATCCAAATGTGAGTCCTTGTTGAATCGGATATAAATTTGATACAGCTAATTATTAATTTTTCTTCAATTTGAGACCACTCCTAAAATCGGTTACCTGGTTTCATTAATCATTTCTCTTTGTAGATACTAATTCTTTCACACTGATCAGTTTTACATTTTCGTAACTGTGGTTGTCTGTTTAGACCCTTGCTCTTGTTTGTGGCTCACAGCCTATCCAATTGTCCATCTGTAAATTATATTTACTTGGCTGTTGCGTCATTCTTATTTAAAGTTCATCAGGAATAATAAACTGGATATGGTGTTAGTTTTGCTGTAGAAATTTTAAATTGCAGACCTTATGTGTGTCTCTTTTGTGTTAGCATTTGTTAATTTATCTTACTATTTTGTGTTCTTTTGCAGCTACTCGATCATTAAATTTAAATAGCTGTCATGGATAACGGGGAAATTGAGAGCGCAGATGAGGAAATGCCGGCACAGAGAGGACAACCGTATAGTCCAGTGACATCCCATGACCGATCAGTTATCAAAATGTCTTCGCTGGACACTGGCTCTCCTTCAGAAATCTCATTAAAGTATGTTCTTTGCATTCAAACACCAATTATTTTTTATTTTGTTCATTGAATCTAACTAATAACCCCTATCCTCACCCCAATACCACCCACCTCTATGGTCTGCCCCTACACAAAAAAAAAAGAGGAGTGAAACTACAATAAGTTCAATTTTGTTTTATTCATGTGCATGTTATCTGGCTAATTGGAGGGAACTTCTCATCTTCTCTCTCCTTTATTGTAGTGATGCATTGTAACATTACTTATTTCTTAAAAAGACTAATATGATGCATAGTTTATTTGAACGATGACACTTTGTGTCACTCACTTATGTCTTAAAAGGCATGACCTGGTGCATAGATTATTTTTTTCTGAACTTTATTGCTTGGTATTAAAGAAGGAATCTAAGGACAAAAACTGACTGAACAAGTAAGTCTCGAATAGGCCATAAAGCCTTAGTCAAGCAAAAAGATATATAGAGCATACTTGGGTCAAGGAAAAAACAAGGATGCATACTAAAACACAATTCTAAGAATGAAGACATTAAGTAAACCGGAGGTATACACCAAAAAAAAAAAAAAAAAAAGAAAGAAAATAAAACATAAAAGCAAACCTTTACTAGTGCATGTTTCTGAATTGATATCTATAGAACATCCAATAATCAGACTGTGTGTGGGATACCCTCTCTATTAATTTTTTTTTTTTTTTTTGATTAGGCAATGTCTTTATCCAAGTAGTAGTGGGGGGTCTTCCCCAAAGTGAGCTAGCCACAACATTCTTTTGGCTATGTCATCCGTAGTGCAACATCAATATGGATTGAGAGATGATGTTAGACAACCAAAAAGGAGGCAAAATTGTCCTTAAGAGGCTCTTTCATTAGAAAAGCATAACTGATACATCAAAATTGCACTTAACTAAATCTTGAAAAGAAGAAAAAGAAGTGCAGTTCACTATACGCCATAATGCACATGTCGAAATGGATTGTCTAGTGAAGGTGAGGGGATGTCCACTTTAAGCTGGTGTACACATGGGGTAGAAGAAGAAAGAAATTGACAGTGAAGAGGGAAAAGAATCAGCAAACTCAATAATGGGAATACACTACAATTGTACAGTCTCAAAGTATTCTCAAGATGGGACATCCATGGGAGCAACAAGAAACCAATTTCTCAACTAATTTCACTAATTGGTATTAGTTGAGTTGTAAAACCTTTGAGCTTAAGTTTTGACAAGTGTCAGTTAAGGTATGTCTGAATGGTTTCTTTTATTGCTGTTGACACCAATAATAAGAATATTCTCTAAGATTCTGAACATATGTCTTAAGTCTGTTTATATGGGTGAATCCTAATCACTATTGGGGACTTGGAGTCAAGTTGGACCCTTGGGATGGCCGACTCAATATGGCTGGTTGACTAGTGGAGATACATTTGCTTGTTTTCTCTTTCTTGTTTCATTGATTTTGCTTTGTCTTGTGGTGTGTGGCTCTATGTTCCTTGTGGATCCTCCTAAGATGGGGCTGTTTGTGGTTGACTAGTGGAGGTATATTTGGTACTGATTCTGTTTTTGTAAAAGGTTTCTCAAGAAATATTGTAGATTGTCTCTGAAAGAAAACTACTATATATATTTTGGGCATTGGTTTGGTGTATTGTCGGGCACTTATTGTTAGTCTTGCAATATGGAAAGAGAATAATGGGTATTAGTTGACGTCTTAGGTGGTAGTCAAAAAGTCAGCTCTATCCGTTTATTTGATTCGATCGGGCTTTGCTATGTTGTTCTTCATACCCTATGATGATTGTAAACCAAAAGTTATGTGCACATCATGAGATTTGATAGTAGATCAAGCAGATACAAAATTAACAGTGTTTGGAGAACAAAATATTTTGTATTCACTTGATGTACGGTCAAATCTCATGATATGCACGTCCATTTTTGGTGTACGATCATCATAGGTATGGACATCAGCATGGCGGGGCCTGACTGAAAAAAAATGACATTGTTGACTTTTTTGATCATCAATTTCCTCACGTGCCACTGATAGGCTGATACCCATTATTCTTGTATGTAAATGCATGAATGTTGGATCAATTTTGGGCCTAATTTGATTTGGACCTGTATTTTATTCCGCTTTCGTATTTGTATAGACTTACTCCTCCGATTCTTCAGTTTATCTTTGTCATTGAACCTGTTTGAATTTGAGTTGGGGCTAGGAGGCATGAAGTTAGGGTTTGAGCTGGGTTTAGCTTATTTCACACCATTCCCTATTCAATCTCTGCTCTTGATTTAGACTTAAATATTTTCTATCTGTGAACTTTTTATCATTATAATTTTTGGATCGGTTCCATTCATGGCTGTCACCTAGCTATATCTGTATCTTCGAATTCCATTTTTGTTGGCCTGATCTAGTTCCTTCGGGTGTGATCTGGTTTGATTCACATCTTATTGCTGTGTGTTTTGCATGAGTATGATTTGTGCCTTTAATTTTTGACCACGCCAAATCCATGAGCCCGTAATTAGATATTAGATATGCATTGAATACAAATTAGGACGGGTTGCAAGTTGGATCCTCGAGTACTCAACCCACTTGGGATGATTCAATGAAGGTTATTGATCTTTCATCTATTTCATTTCAAGTGTAGTCTATTTTTGTGAAGTCATATCACTGAATCTTAGGGGCTGTTTGTTTCGCGTAAAAGGCCGTAATTCGTAAATGACTTACAATCCAATTACAACTACGGTGTTTGTTTGGACCGTAATTAGTAAAAGACTTACGCAACCTAATTGTCACTCACTTACAACTCAATTACCACTCACTTACAGTCTACTTACAGTTAATTTTCTGGTCATGCAAATTTGTATTATTTTTTCTTAATATTAATTATTTTAATATTTAGTATTTTTAGTATTTATTTGTAATATTTAAAATTTTTAAATCACCAAATAGTTAATTTTGTGGTCAACTTTTTCACTTACGACTTACATATTATGACAACCAAACACCATAAAATACAATACATTTTCCCACTTATAACTTTATATTACCAACCAAACACCGTAAAACTTACATGCATGTAACTCATTTACAACTATAAAAGAGTTACCAATTACGACTTACGAATTACGGCCAATTACGACAACCTAACAGACCCTTAATGTGGCTTCACAGGTCAAGTAGGATCCAAGTTGGACTTATATCTGTTTTACTGGATTGATAAAATCAGTTGCCCGAGCTTCTAGATAAACTTGAACGCATATTTCAAGTTCCAAAATTTGCCTTCTCAATTTTGCTTATATCATCCTATGAAATGCACAAATTCAAAGATGATGATTAATTTTGTCCCTAAAGCACATATTTTGCTTAAAAGCATAAGAATAAAGCAAGGTCAAATACATGCCCGAACGACCGCACCTATAATTTAAAGCTATATTTTATTCGAAATAGATGTAACACACTTCCATATCTAATTTTTCTCCTCCAATCATTAATTATTTCAGCATCTGGAGAAAAAGAGGCAATGGATGTCTAAGTTTTTTGATTCAGTAAATGTTCGTTTGGCTTGTGCCAGACTATTAGCAAAGACCGAATCAAAAAACCCTGACCCTTGTAAGAGAGTCAGCATAATTTAACTAGGTATCAGCATAATTTAACTAGGTAATCTGCTCTACAGGCGAGGTTATGGGAACCAATATGCATCAGGAATTTAGTTAACATAAGGACAGTAAGAAAATAAGAAAAACAAGCATTTTGTGCATATTTGACACTGCTCTTTAATAAAATGTCACCTTGGCTAACATATTTGTAAATTGTAGAATTGGAAATGATGGGCCTCATTAGTCTCTCTTTTATCAAATATCCTTGTGGTTGCCTAGATGCTTACGAGAAATAGAGTGTTGAGTTGAGAACAAATGTAAAATTTGAGTAAAAAAGGAAGTTGGAACAATAGCAATTACAACATTTACCTTAGAGGTAAGAGGGAACATGCTTGTGTGGTGAACATTTGGTAGGTAGACAATAGGAGTAATAAAATTCTGTTTGATTCTAGTTGACCCACAGTCAGATATCTCATCAGGTTCTCTGGAGTGGACTAGGAAAAGTTCCCAAACCTGCAATGGACTTGGACTATCATTGTATTTGCTTCTCTTGTCTGTTTCGAAACTGATTCAGATCATTTTTGGATCAAGCTTTTCCAGCTAGCACGTTACTTTATGATTTCAGCTCCAGAATTTAACTAAAAAGCCTAAGGAGTCAAGTATGCTTAGAAAAGTACGACCAACCAAATATTTCTATCTCTTGGCTTTTTTTTTTGGGTTGGGGGGGGGGGGGGGTTGTGTTATGACCTGAAACTGGAAAGGTACTGGCCAAACACTGACCTTTGCTTGAAACTACTGCAGTTCAAAGTAATGGATTATGTATTGATTAAGATATAATGCTCCTATCTGTCTATGTATTTCAGTCTTGTGACCTAACTGTGGATTTTGGCCACAAACTTCCTTGGTTGAAACAAAGTTTTTTTTTGAATTGATCAGTCATGACACATGAGAACACATATCGATCCCTAGGAACATGATAGAAAAGGAGAGCTTGAAGATAGCACAGCTGACAGTTACACAAGGTAACTTGATAAAACAAATAGCTCTTGTTCAAGTTAGAACCTAATACAGGGATTAGGAGGTGTCAATTTGTCTTGTAGTAGGGAGCTAGCACACGATTTCAATTATATGAATATTTTAGGTTGATTGACATTTGTTTCTGTTTCTGTTTAAATGTAAATTTTGTGTTGGAAAACTAGGGCACTTGAATAAAATTATATTAATGCGAAAAAAAGAAAAACAAAGGAGTGAGGATATACATTTTTCAAGATATATTTTCCTTTGATTTTTGGTAACTTGCATTGGACTTTGCAAATGATGTCATGGATGGTTACCCCATGTTGACCTCCATCTAACTACATCATAGCTTATAACCATAAAGCTTCTACGGGCCTTTGAAGCACTGGTGATCATGTAAGTCGTGTTGAAACGTGACTTCGCCCGCATCCTGATGTACATTTTAACCTCATCAAGACCTGTCCTTTTTTGGTTACTTAGCAGTTAGTATAGTGGGTAAAAGTCACTAAGAATCTAAGGTCAGGAGTACCGCATGATTGCAGTTAGGGTCTGGAAGAAATGTTGGTATGTGTAAAGTTGTTTGAAGGCTAAACCTGAGAATTAACTATTGGTTCTTTTCATGTTATCTGGTAATGGAAAAGCTTCAAATAAATGCTATATTTGTTATACCGCTATATACATTTCTTGGTCATATATTGCACTGTGGTTGTCACATTAAATGCTGAAAAGTAGATGAATACCGATTCAGGATGTTCAAATCTCAATGCAGAAGAACATAGAGCTAAGTGCCAGATTGCCTTGTCTTAAGTAATGGTTAATAAAAATGTGTGAAGAAGGAAAATTCTAGAGGAGCAGGATGATATTAGTTGAACTTGGGATGAAAACCTCAATGTAGTTTGTAAAGGAGAAAAGAACCTGAAATTTTTCTTAAAGAAGCACAGTGGGAAGAGAAGGTGAATAGTAAACTGGTAGCCTGAGATTGCTTTGCATTGGCTAAAATTTGGGCTCATAGGACAAGCCATAGCAATAAATGAACAAGAAATATGCGGACCTAGTGTCTTAGAATGGATGTTGAAACAGGGAAGACATATTGATCTTTGGAGGTGTTTTGATTGGACTAAATCATTGATCCGCTATTAAGCACAGTAAGATCCTATCCTGCAAATTATGCTGGCTGTCTTTGGGAGGATTAATGTAGAACTCTGGAGCCAAACCTAAACTTTAATTGTTTATTTGAAAGTGCTATAGCAGGCTTTTCAACATTCCAACTTAGCGATCTTCCAGATATCGATTAACAAGAATGAGATTAACGTTTAGAAAAGGTGCTGAATCTGTATGTCCTCTTTTTCTATAACTTCTAACAAACAATCATTGGCAATTTTGAGCCGTCTAACAAAGTGGCATGGGTACCCCATTGCATGATAATGACAAGCAAAGGGATTGACACAGACATAAAAGGTTATCTTTCACATATCCATTGGTAAGAGTGAGATTATTAAGGTTGAGAAAACATGCTGAATATGGTTGGCGTCTTTATATAACCTTCTTACAAAGAGTCATGGGGCAATTAGTCATCTAACAAAATTTCATGAGAACCGCTGCAGCACTGCTGCTATGACAAACAAATCCATAGATTCCAGGCACAGGGATTGATGCTGGATATGCTTATCACGGTTCGAAGATTCGGCCGAGTCGGATATGACTCGGCCGAGTCATATCCGTCTCGGCACCCGCCGAGACGATTCCGAGACCCGTTCAAGGGATCGGCTCAGAATCGATCGACTCGGGTAAGACTCGGAGTCAACTAGGCTGAATCGGCCGAGTCGCGGGCTGACTCGGCCGATTCGACCGAGTCTTGACCGAGTCGTGTTAAAAAAAAAAAGCAAAACATACCTAATCGCCGTCGCCGCGCCTGCTCGCCCGCCTGCCTTCTCGTCGTCGCCGCCCGCCTGCCTTCCTGTCGTCGCCTGCCTCTGTCTCTCTCCCTCTCTCCTCTGCCTCCCTCTCCCCCCCCTCTCTGTTTCGATCTCTCTCAGACTGAGAGAGATCAGGACAAGAGAGGGGGAGAGGGGGAGGGAAAGAGGAGGAGATAGAGGGGGGCGAGAGGGGGAAAGGCTGAGGGAGAGCGATTGAGGGAGAGAGTGAGAGCGGGAGAGAGAAAGAGATCGGGTGAGGGGAGAGATCGGGTGAGGGAGAGTGAGAGAGAGAGATCGGGTGAGGGAGAGTGAGAGAGAGAGAGATCGGGCGACTTTATCCCTTTTTTTGCTTTTTTTCTTTTGAATTTTTTTTTCATTTTTATCACTTTTTTTCATATTTTAAACTACCCTGAAATTATGATATTTCCCTAGTTACCCCCTCAAAACAAATTTTTTTTTGACATGTGATACATGAATTTTGATGAATATATTTTTTACGATTTGTCATGATTTTTTCAGAATTTTTTGAGCTTCCTATGTAGCGTTTTGCGCGTATCGTCCGAGTCCGATCCGAGTCGCCGAGACCGATCCGTCTCGGTGCCGGCCGAGTCGGCGGCCGAGACCGAGACTTTGAACCATGATGCTTATCAAGCACAGGAAGATGTGTACCCCGGTGTAGGGTGCAACCCATGTGAAGTGCAGCATGTTGGGGAGGCTCACACCTTACTTCCCATCGTGTCTGCTTCCTAATGAGCAAGCGAAGCGCTGCCGGATTGAATGGTCTCAAGGACTGAACCCGCTGAGTAACTGGTAAAATCTCTGTTGATTTATTTCGCACCCTTCCAATTTTCCCAATCTCTAAACCCACATCTTCAATTGCAAGCGCCTTGAGATTCAATTTTCTGCAGTCTCTAATGTCTCTCTCTTTCCTCCTAAATTGTCGATGAACCTTGGCTGGTTGACAGCAATGAGCCTTCTAACTGTCTGCGCAAGACGAGCATGCTCAAATAAAAAAAAGAAAAGAAAAAAAAGATAAAACACCCACAGACACCCACAAACACAAATTTTGAATTTGATGTTTCTTAATAGTGCATCAATCTCTTTCTTTTTTGTTTCTTCTCTTCTTACCTCTTACTTTCTTATTTCCTCTTTGTGTTCTCTTCTTCTCATCTTTCTCCTCCTCCATGCTCTCTTCCTTTTCTCCTGTTGTGCCATCATAGCCACTGCCTTAGAGCAGTGCTCCATTTGTCGGTGTCTACACTTTATGTTTCATTTTTAATTATGTTCATGGATTAAATTTGATGGATCAGTTTAAAAAATCAAAATTTTAGAAAATTGCAACTTGCGCCTTGACTACACTGGATATACCAGCAATAACATGTAGTTTTTGAACTTACTGTGACTGGGTTGATGTTGCCAACCAACTATTAGGTAAAACAAATCCAAAAAGATAAAAAATGGCCCCCACCATGGCCCCCTCCCCCAAAACTCCCTACAATGAGGATATACAACAGATGAATGGATGCAAATATACAACTAATAAGCTGTTCTAGATAAAAGGAACATTTTATTCCTTTAATCAGCATAGAATGCAAATATACAGAAAATTTGCACTCATAAACTGTCCTAGATAAAAGGAATATTTTATTCCTTTGATCAGCATGACAATAAGAGTATTTATCACATTTAATTAAATTAAGTGTAGCCTAGGACTTGTGCAATTTATAGTATATTGTTGAAATCAAAATCTTTATTGAAGTCTTAATAAATTTAGTTGTCTTGTTTCCCCCCAGTCACTAATTCCTTGTTCTATATTCTATTATTTCTTTTCCTTAAGGTACTGCTGATACTTTGCTGACAAAATTATGTCTAATGTTATGATTATTGTAGGACTATTAAAGTGAAATCTAATGTAGAAACTACTGCCAATGGAATGGAGGATTCTTCTCATACACATGGCAGAACAGATGGATCTCAAAGAGAATCAAAACTGGAGTTGTTTGGTTTTGATTCCCTTGTCAATATATTGGGCCTTAAGAGGCATGTGAAGAGAATCCTATACTTTTTCATAAAACATTAATATTCTATGCACAGTTCTTTCAATTGTGATTTCATTTGCTTCAATATTTTAATCAATTAAGTAATTACAGTATGACAGGGGAACAAATTACGGCACCTTCTAGTCCCAGAGATGGGGAGGATGTATCTATTACTCTTGGACGCCCCAAGGTATATTACCTCATTGCTCTGTTGTATTTCTTAAAATAAATTCTAATATTAGGCAGGTTGCATTTGAGCCGTATCTCCATACTATTATGCAATCTCTTCCCTTACAGATTTATTAATCTTTTCTTGCAAATGTTTTGATGTGTATGTTTTCTGATGCTCATGTTCAACTGTAGATGAGTGGGAATATGCAAAGACTGTTGACCACAAGGCAACAGTGGATACAATTATGTCCAGTGGTTGGTGAAGTGTGGTGCAGTGAAGTTGGTGCTTAGGGTGTTTGCTCCCTTTGTCTAAGCTCTCAAGGCACTGGGCTCCGATTGGAAGCCTTCCATTGACCATGTTGTGGCTTTGCTGGAGGATGCAAAGAAGATTATGAAAATCTGTAAGGATAATTAGAGTCACTAAAAGTCAATAGCAGACATCAATATAAGAAAAGGAGAAGAATAGATTTGATAGCCCACTGCACTAGGGTGTTTATATCTGAATCCCTATTACTCTCGTAGAGATGAAGTAATTCAAAAGAATTTATCTAAAGAAGCTGTCTGAGATGCAGGGACTACATGGAACCGGAACCTCATGTATGTGGCCAGATTATTATGTTCTGCAGTGCAAGAATGTAAAAGGGAATGCTAGGAAAAGCACTAGCCATGCGTTGGTTTTAAATAGTTCCAGTTAACTGACTTATTTTTAGTCTTGAATTAGTGGTATCTGGTTGTTCCCAGTTCCTGATTTTTTGGAAATGGCTTATCACTATGAGTTGTATGGCAGTGAAATACATGCGACATATGTCCATGAAGATATAAACATGACAATTGGATCTATCTGGTGCGTAAGGAACTGGAACTTCTTTGATGGGGATAAAAAGCTAGGATTTTTTTTTTCTTTAGGGATAAAAAAAAAAAAAAAATTCTTTTGTGATCTGTTAACTGTCCAGTGTAAACCTGGTACTTCTTTCTCTAATGGTTT
The DNA here is from genome assembly GCA_038442645.1 of Agave tequilana. Lineage (NCBI taxonomy): Eukaryota > Viridiplantae > Streptophyta > Magnoliopsida > Asparagales > Asparagaceae > Agave > Agave tequilana. The sequence goes on from JAVJIF010008699.1 coordinate 13,726, forward strand.
CTATGAAGAAGCAAAACAGACTAGATTCCAATAAAATTTACTTCTCTAGTGTAAGTGAAGTTTAATACCGGCACCCAAGCCAAGGCAGTTTGAGAAGGGTGAAGAGAAGCGCATCAGGTACTAGCCAAATAGGTTAGTAAAGTCTTAGGCATGGCTTGCAAATGATGCACCTTTGATGATGAAGATGAAGATGAAGATGTCTTCCCGGACAAGGATGGTCACAAACAGTTGTTGGAGATGCTTCAGGAGTCGTGAAGCTTCAGAGCCCGAGAGCAATACGAGAGCTTGTATTGTCATTACCACCGCAACTGCTGGTGCTTCCGGCTTTCCTCTTGTGTTTGTTAGTGATGATAACTATTCGGATCTGACAAGGAGATGGAAGTGGATGAGCGACCAACGAGTGGAGAAAAATGGAGAAACGGTGGGGGGGGGGGGGGGAGGAGGTTTGAAGAAGGCAAAGATGGATGTATTAAGGGGGAGATAATGTAGAGATGGGTGGTTGGAGGGATTGCAGCATTAGGAAGGATGGAACAAAAAGGAAAGGTGATGGCTGTATGAATAGTGAGGGAGGAATAGGAGACAGATGGATGACAATGGGACAACAGCAAAAAGAGAGTTTATTTTCTACCCTTTAGATGTTAAATAATGGGTCCGATTTTTGGTAGGGACTCATTTATCCCCCCTATGTATCTCTTATCTTTGTTCTTTCAATATTCTGTCCAAAACTAAGAAACTCCATTGGCTGATCTGTGGAGGCTTACGCCTCTGGATCTTGCTGAAGTCTCCATTATTTTTCTAGAATGCATATATGATTGGAGTTTTCTTGGTCAGATGACTCTGCACAATATATTAAATTAGGATCTCAAGTTTCAGAAAAGATGAATTTTGATATTGGTTCCCTTGGCCAACATAATATGTATCATGTGATGGTGATAGTTTGACTTTGCACGTTTGAAACTTCTATTTTTCTTTTATTTATTCTTTCTATTCTTTTTCTGTCAGCTACATTTTGATTATTGTTACTTGTTTATAACAAATAGTTTTAGCTCGCAATCTTACGTGCTGGCTACTTTGGGGCCGTTTGTTTCGCGTAAAACTCTGTAATTCGTAAATGACTTACTACCCAGTTACAACTACGGCGTTTGTTTGGACCGTAATTCGTAAAAGACTTACGTAACTCAACTAACACTCACTTGCAACCCAATTACCACTCACTTACAGCCCAGTTATAGTTAATTTTGTGGTCATACAAATTTGTAATATTTTTTTATATTAATATTAAAAAATTTTAATATTTAACTTTTTTAATATTTATTTGCAGTATTAAAACTTTTAAAATCACCAAATAGTTAATTTTGTGGTCAATTTTTTCACTTACGACTTATACATTACGATAACCAAACACCGTAAAGTATAATACACTTTCCCACTTTACATTTTTATATTACCAACCAAGCACCGTAAAATTTACATACATGTAACTCATTTACAATTGTAAAAGACTTTACCAATTACAACTACGAATTACGGCCAGTTACGACAACCAAACAGACCCCAAGATTTGATTTGGTTTACAGGAAACAGGTCCAAAGCTGGGGACTATGATGGGTGTGTTTGTACCATGCTTGCAGAACATCTTGGGTATTATCTACTATATCCGTTTTTCTTGGTAATTTTCATCTTTCAATTGATGTATTTTATGTAATTTGATGTCAGCAATCATTCTTAGATTCCTTCAAATGCAGTAATTAAGTAAAGTTAAGTGGTAAGTTTCAATTGTGCAAAATAATCATTGAACATTGTAACAGCAATAACAACGACAACTTAAAATCAGTGAACTCATCAGTTTTTAATCTCCTCCTTATCCTTTTAGCAATATAATTCATCATTGGCAAATGTGGATAATATGTCTTTTGTGGTGGAGTCGATAGATATCAAACCATATGAGGTACTATTGTCTATATAGATTCTGTTTTCACCTGTATGACTCTTTTGTTGCAAAACTGCTGATTGATACCTTGCCACAGTTTCAATGACCTTGTTATACTCTTGTCTTGCAAAGATTATATAAAGAGCTAGCAAAATCAAATGTATTACTTTATCAGGTTAATGTCAAATATCATTTATTGTCATATGAATGTGGCAGAAATCTCCCTGAATATATTCATCTGGTGGATAGAAACAGTTCTTACCAATTTTTTTGCTATTATTGTAAAGTGTGAATTTCAAATACTAGGGAAAATTGCATTGGAAGATGACACACCCCCACCCCACCGTCTGCCAAGAAGGGGGGGGGGGGGGGTAATGCCTGTATCAATAAACTTTAGTCAGAAAGACAGACCTGAAAAAAAATGCATATTTTTAGCAAAGTTGTTATCCTTTCCAAAGTTTTAAACACATATTATGTTTTTTACCTTTTGATTTATTTTTTACAAAGTATTTAATATCAGATTTAGTTTGTTATACATATTATTTCTTCCCCATTATTTTCAATCTTCGTCATGAAATCTTGTAGAAATTTGTTGATAAGCTATTCCTATTAGTGCAACCAATAGAAAACAAGCAAAATTTGTATAACATTATCGTGCATGCATACTGCGTCATGCGTATGTGCACGCACACACACATGCATAAAAATTATAACCATTATATATAATTTGACGGACACATGCCCTTGTTTTTGTTCAATTTTTTTTCCTTTGAACTGAATTTAAACAGGATTACATTCGTTATCAATCTTTTCATGCTTCCATTGTTCTCTTCTATTTTCTACACATGTTTTCTTCATATATTTAATAAACACTATATTCCTCACTCGTAGTGTTTTGTCATATCATGTTCTGCTGACTATGATCACAAGGAATGTATATGTTTAAAACTTTAACAATCTTATGATAGTTCGTTTGTGCTTATTCATTTAGCTCAATTGGAAAGGAATATATCGGCCCAAATGGCTTGTTCGAATCATATATAGTATATTTATCAGAGTTAGACAAGTGATAATAGTATATTTTGCAAGGTTTCGAGAGAAATGGGATGTATTCAATGTGGGATGGACACATTTTCTGTTCCTTAAACATTTTCGGGATGCTTTTACATCTTCTGTTGTAACTTAGGCTTTATCTCCTGCATTGGTCATTCATTTTATATGCCATGCACTTAATACGGATTCATTTTCCAAACCTTGTTTCTTAAACTAGGATATTGTTTCCCTTTGTAGGATTGTGGGTATGGCTGGCATTGGTGAAGGTCTCCTGCTGGTTACTTTTTGTGGCTCTTGCACATTTTTAACTTCAATATCATTAAGTGCAATTGCTACTAACGGAGCAATGAAGGTACAATTCAAAGAGGCTTGGTAGTTATCATTTCCTCTGGATTTTTTCTACAAGTTTTGTGATGCCAGTTATAGACCAAATAATAACCTAGAGATGATTTTCGATCTAATGCCCTGAAATGACTGCAAAATTTGTGTTTCTTTATGTTATAAATACTGAGAATAAGAATCATTTTATCCAGAAGCAGATAGTTGACAGAAGAAGGATTGGCTTTTGATTTGCCTCATCCAATATTTCTAGCTAAAATTCACTCCTAAATGGTGTCCAAAACTGGTTGGGGTGTATAACCTTATTCCTAATCTCTCCCTTAAGTCTAGAAACTCTCCTGTGTAAAAAAAAAAATGAATCTCCACAAGTAACTGTAGACTTATGTTCTTCTCAAAACTTACATTCGAACATCCATCATGAGTAACTGTTCAATTCTTTTATGTCCCTTCACTTTCCTTGTTTAATGAACCAGAGGTTTAACAACTTCCCTCATTAGCTCCTTATATTTTAGTTGCCGTCTCAAATTTCTTCTTTATAATAGGCAGTTATATCCACCATTCATCTGTCCTACCTGTAATAAGGGATATCATAGTTGTTTATTGTGGCGGACCCCAAAATTCACGATACAGACTTTATTGTTGTTATCATAGTTAGTAAAATGTGATAATAACAAGGAAGCATGGTATATGACATTTAGTATGATAGCTCTGTGAAAAAATATATTAGAAAGATGAAAGCTAAAAGAATCCAGGTAGTAAATAATTGTGTTCTCAACAACTCATTTCTGAAAAAGGGATGCCAATCTTATATGATGGTTATATATTTGTCTGTGTTTTAAGTATTAACATATTTGACATCACCCTGTGATTTTATACACATATACACAGCTTTCATGTCTATTTTGCATGTTTTCTATTGCTTCACTTTGTAAATTTTGGTTTACTGACAGCCTTCTCTGAAAATATGATATCTAAGATAACAAATACCGTAAAAAGCAACATTAAATTAGCTAAACTGGTGTGAATAACTTTCTGTCTGTAAGTAGAGAAAGCGTTGAACTGCTTTTAAAATGATTAAAGATGATTTTCCTGAAGGATGTAAAGCACACAGTGTTTCAATGGAATATCATTATCATTCATTATCCAATACTCTTACACAAAACAGGTGGCATCAAAATGGGTTTGCTGTGGAGCACGACTCAAAGTTGAGAAAGCTCTCAAACCGATGGACTTATACAAGTGAGCGTTGACTAGACTTCACCAGTCATTGTGTTAGTTCCAAATTCCTGGCTGGGGAACTTATGATCAAGTGAGGGCTCTTCCATAGAGCCACGAGGTGGTGAGTATATAGACCTAGTGGCTTAGACTTCCGACCAAGGAAGAAACCTTCTGATTCCTCTTGGTTGAAGAAAGGTCTGGATGAAGAGGAAAGATGATAAAGGTGGCTTACTAGAGTTTTGAAGAAATAAAAGTCCTTAGGAAAAACCGATGTTCACTTTTCCCTTCATTTCTTAAGGGTATAGAATCCTAAAATCCACATTTTAGCTTCTCTAAAAGGCAGAAGTCACTCTTAGGTTTCCAATTCTCTCTCCGTGTGTGTGTCCATTCTTGAATTACTTCTAGATAAGTATTTTGTAAGAACTTAGGACTGAGCATGAAACATCTAGGAAGCCATAACCTTTGACACGAAACGCAAACACGATACATCACTCCTTAAAAAGTAGGATATGGGAACATAATGAAAGTAATAGAATTTGACACACGCACATACACATCCAATCAAATCTGAACACACGGGGTTAACACTGATCGGTTTAAATCAAAATGAATGAAACCAAATAGGGTGGGGAAAGTGATTATGTTTTAACTTTTTGGGGAAGTCTTGGTTTTTTTCCATAGAAAATATTGGATTAAAGAAAACAAATAAACTATTTGAAATCTTAATAATTATATGTGTAATTTTTATATGTATGAATATATGTTCATGAGTATAAATATATTATAGATTTAAATAAATATATAAAAATGTGTTAACACATGTGATATAATATTGTAAATTTCAATATTATGTAAAAACATCATTCTGTTGGCCACACTTTTTTAATCTAGAAATTATAAATTGACTTTTTTTTATGTGATTTACCTATGCACTGCCGCCAAAAAATATCAATGTTCATGTTAGAATATAAAAATGATTCTCAACTTCAGATTTTGGTGTAGTGGCAGCAGTGTTCTAAATGGCGGCCACAGTGGCTACATCGGCGCGGCCACAGTGGCTACATCGGCCGGGAAAATTTATCGGGGATGGGGATATATCAGGGATATATCGGGGATATTTTCAAAAATCGGATGTCAAAATCGGACTGTAAATATACATATCTTCTTGTCTTAAATCGCATCTCAATAAGACAATATATGCATAATTATATGAGGCTACATAAAATGTCATACTTATATGTTTAAGATATACTTAACTCGATAACTTGCATTAAGCCTATGAATTCATAATTACTATCCAAGTGTAGAATCTTTAAAATGTCACATTGCCACATCACTCGAATTACTCAAATACCTAACCTAGAAATTGGGTGTAAAACGCTATATCGGGTCCAAAGTCGCCGAAATTGCGGCCGATATATCGGGTTCATGCCTATTTATCGGTGATTTTAGATGAAAAACGCTATATCGGTTTGGATGTGCCAAATCATTGCGGCTAGGTACCGTAAACGCAATATCGGCGCAATATCAGGGTTATATCAGGGATATTTAGAACACTTAGTGGTAAAGACTTTAATATGATAGCAGAGTAACCTAGGTTTAATTCCCACGAGCCGCACATTAAATAAAAAGTGGATTTAGAATAAGAAAATTCCGTTGTGCAAAAGCTCATGTTTCCGTTCATAAAAAGGTCCTCGATCTGCGGGCGTGTTAGAATATAAAAATAACACCCTCAATCCTCACCACAACTTCGGAGTATTGAAGTGGTAGGGAATTTAATAGTTTAGAATATTTGTATGAGTGGTTAACTTGTTACCACTTGATAATTTGCTTTTTAGTTTCTCGGTAGTTTATGTGTGGTTGATATCTTACAATGGTATGAAGTTTCAATTTTGTAATGTTGATTTCTAAATTTGCTTTTGGAGTTTCTGAATGCTGGATCCTTATGAAAGTACTCCAATCTCCAGCTTAACTCTATGTATGTTTATAAAAGCACACCAAAACCCCTAGCGATTTTCAGACATACTTATCAAGAAGAGAAAGGGAAAAAAACCCAAATAAAGCCTTACAAAGTTTATAGATATGATTTTAAACCAAACAAAGATCTACCCCATCTTAAAACAAGCCCATGAGGTTCCGTAGGTTGTTTAGGTCGTGTTAAATTATTGCCTACCCTATGTCAAAGGATCTTTCTATGTTTGTTAAAGCCAGATATAGCTTTGGTTTGTTCCACATACTATCTTTCGGATATATTTTGTAGCTTATAGCTCTACGACGTTATTTTTTGGTTCTTTAGAAATGACAAGGGTCCGGGGTATCTGAATATGTGTGTTGGCTAAGTGTTGTGTAAGTGTTGATGTGTTCAGACCCGGATACTGGGCTCACTTTGAAGTGCCTGCGCTTCGTAGCAAACACCTAAACATATGCTATCTGGAAGACTAGAATCACATTCATTTTGATCAACTAATAAGCTCATGAGTCAAATGGAGTCAGAATCCTAGGTTCTGATTTTTTTTCGAAAGGACTATTTGCCAACAGTTTACTGAAAGCTGTTTTAGAAAATCTTGTCCATATTTCTAGTCTATTAAATCAAAACAATTGTTAAGATTAGTTATTAGTATTGGTTGTTACTCATATACCCACCTTGTCTTCTATGTATATCTTGTACTCATATGTTAATTAATCAATTTCTTTCTGGGTTTTTATTTCTCTACATGGTATCAGAGAACCCTAAAACCACTGCCTTCTTAAAATTCTCCTTCTCCTCAAAATAATTTTCCCACCTCTTCATACATCGCCGCCCCACCTCCCTAACACCTTCGCCATCTCCTCCAAGTCTTCAAAAGGGTACCGCCCCCTCCAAGTGGTGAAAATTAGTGCCGCCCCCTTTAGTGCGCCCCCTCCTCCAAACCCTCCAACCAGTGCCGCCCCTCTACTCCAAGAGGTGTTGCCCCCTCTTGCCTTCTTCAGAGGTCTCAAATAGGGCCATAACTACTCAAAATCAGATTTTGATATCTGATCTGGCTATTTGGATGCTCTACAAGTCTTCTCTGGTGAGATCTGATCTGTTCACTGCTTAAAAATCAGATTTTTACATCTGAGCTGGCTATTTGGATGCTCTACAAGACTTCTCTGATAAAGATTTGTTTACTGCTTAAAAATCAGATTTTTACATCTGATCTGGCTATTTCAGGCTAAGAAATTATTTTCTTGATGCAATTCTGACTGTCTATGACTATCTGGTAATTAAGTTGCTTGTTTTTCTTGCTTACTGCTATTTCTTGCTATTACTGTCTGATTTATGGTGATCTATCTACTGGTTACTATGTCTGAGACTACAAGTTCCTCCTCCTTGGTATCTACTGGCTACTATGACCCTCCTTTAGTGTATCTCACATATCCTTAGCGGTAGTTAAGAACAAACACTATTACTAATCTTCTCTTCTAAACTGTTGATAAGCCTGTCCTCACAGAATAATCTCCAGTAAGCCATGTCACAAAAGTAGGATCTGAAGTAGCATGTAGATCTTATGGAGGTAGACAGAGTGCTTCTAAGAAATGCCCCCGACAATGTAAGCATTGTGGACGTAGCAATCACATCTTCAAAAAGTGCTGGGAGAAATTTGGACGTCCTGAGTGGGCACAACTATCTAATCTGGTTCTCCTGCTCCGTGTGGTACTCCTCAAAGTTCTTCATCTGCTATTCTTGGCTATTTCACGGTTATACTGTCGTAGGAGGAGTATGATAGACTCTGACGGTTAGAGTTCTATCAGAACGATCTTTCAGTGACTCATGCATCTGCTTCAAGTATGCATACTTATATTGCCTCTCCTCAAAAGTCCTAGATATTAGACTTAGGAGTCTTATCCCATATGACAGGTACTAAGATTTTGTTTCATTAAATTTGTCACGTGTCCACCCTTCTGCTAAAATTACTGATGGTACCCATTCTCTTGTTTTACGAAATGGGCTAGCTCAAGCTACTTCATCCTTGACCCTTACTGATGTCTTATATGTATCACGATTTCTTGTTAGTCTCTTGTCTATCAGCCAGTTTATTAAACATAATAACTGTAAAATAACTTTTTTCTTTCTCATTGTGTGTTTTAGGACCTGTCGACTGGGAAGATGATTGGTTCGGGGCATGAGCGAGGAGGCATATACTATTTGGACGATCGAGTGACCCTTACTGGCTTAGTTGCATCTCAGCTTGATCCAGTTTTATTTTGGCACTGGCGTTTAGGTCATCCTTCGGTGCAAAATTTCAGTATGTTATTCTTATTGAGTCCTCTATTTCTTCATTAGGTCGTGTCTTGTGAGTTAGTTAAGCATCATCGTGCTACCTTTCAGAGTCGAGTCAATAATCGTAATAGTTCTGCATTCGAGTTGGTCCATTCTAATGTCTGCGGTTCTAGTCATGCACCCTCCATTAAGGGTTTAGATATTTTTTCTCTTTGCTGGTGACTTCTCTCGCATGACCTAGTGTATCTCCTAAAAGAGAGGTCAGAAGTCTTCACTTCAGTATTATTGAACTTTTTTTAATGAAATAAAAATCAGTTTTCTACTTCAATTCGTGTGCTTCGCACTGACAATGCCTTAGAATATGTTAAAAAAATGTATCTATTTTTTGTTTCAAAAATGAGATTATTCATCAGACATCTTGTTCTCATACATTCCAACAAAATGGAGTTGCTGAACGCAAACATAGACACATTCCGAATGTCGTTAGAACCATAATGATTCATATGAGTGTCCCAAATTATTTATGGTTTGATGCTGTGCTAAGTACTTGTCATCTGATTAATAGAATGCCCTCTTCTGTTCTTGATAAAAATCTTTTTTTTCTTGTCTATTTTCTAACAAAACACCTTTCTTCATGACTCCTTGTGTCTTCGACTGCACTTGTTTTGTTCAGGACTTGTCTCCTGGGCTTGACAAGTTATCTCCTAAATCTATAAAATGTGCCTTTGTGGGGTATTCTAGAACACAAAAAGGATATCGGTGTTATAATCCCTCCACACCATGAAGTATTTGGTGCCTGCTGAGGTTATGTTCTTTGAGTGTTTCATATTTCTCTCCACAAGTTCTTATCATTATATCTGAGACTGATCCTCCATCACCGACTGTGCCGTTACATGCACCAGCTTCTACTGTTTTTTCATCAGTACTGCCATTAGAAACTCAGGATCTGCACCCAAGCCAATTCGGGATTTCAGATACGTCTACAATCATCACCAAAGGTTTCTGCCTCCAAACCAGTTTCGACTATCCTCTCTTCAGTAGACGGTCCTCCACCATCAACATCTTCATCTGATCTTGATACTCCCATTGCCCCTCGGAAAGGTAAACTGTGTTGCACTGATCATCATATTTCGAATATCATTTCTTATGATCACCTTAACCCTACTTTTTGTCAGTGGGGTTAAGGTGATTATAGTGGAGTAGGAACTTGGGAGTTAGTTTCGGCACCAACAGATACTGCTGTTGTTGACTGTCGCTGGGTCTTTACTTTAAAGTACCGCCCAGATGGATCTGCGGATAGATATAAGGCCAGGTTTGTGGCCAAAGGTTATACTCAGACATATGACATCGACTATTTTGAGACATTCTCGCCAGTTGTTAGGATGAATTCTATCAGGATTCTATCCTCTATTGGTGTTAACTTGTCATAGCCATTGTTCCAACTGGATGTTAAGAACGCTTTCTTATATTGGGAACTTCAGGAGGAAGTTTATATGGAGCAACCCCTAGGCTATGTTGCTCAGGGGGAACAAAAGTGTCGTCTCAAGAAGGCCATCTATGGACTCAAGCAGAGTTCAAAGGCATGGTTTGAGAAGTTCAGCCTTACCATTTCTGTTATTGAATTTCACCGGTGTCATTCAAATTTGTCTTCGTTTGGTGAACAAAGTCTGGCATCGTAGTTCTGACTGTTTATGTTGGTGATATTTTTCTGACTGGTAGTGATTCAGCTGGGCTATTGGAGATTTAGCAGTATCTTAAGCGTCATTTTGTAACTAAAGATATGGGACATCCAAAATACTTTCTGGGAATTAAAGTTGCACATAAAAAACACGGTATACTTCTTTCACAGCGATAGTATGCTCCGGATCTTCTTGAGGAAGCATGTCTTTTGGGATGCAAGCCTGCTACCACTCCGATGGAAGCCACTGTTGATTTATGGTTTGATGACAGTCATGCACTTGATGATCCAAGAAGATACAGAAGATTGATTAGAAAGTTGATATATCTCAAAGTTACTAGGCCATACATAATATTTGCTGTAGGAGTACTGCGTAGATTCATGCATCAACCCAAAGAGACTCATTGGTTAGCTGCGGTAAGAGTTCTGGCTTACATCAAGAGTTGTCCAGGAAAAGGGTTGGTGTACAGGAAATATAGGCATGTTCGCATTTCTGGATATTTGGATTCAGGATATGCTGGTGATCGAGGAGATAGAAAGTCTACTATTGGGTATTGCACCTTTGTTGGAGGAAATCTAGTGACTTGGAGGAGCAAAAAGGAGGATGTTGGGTCCCGCTCGAGTGTAGAAGCTGAGTATAAAGCTGTGGCTCATACGGCATGCGAAATGGTGTGGTTAAAAAATCTACTGATGGAGCTTGGTTTCAGACAACTGGGCCCATGCCTATGCATTGTGATAATAATCTGCCATCTACATTGCTCAGAATCCTATATTCCATGAAAGAACAAAACACATTGAGATTGACTGTCATTTTGTTAGAGATGCTTGGACAAAAAAGGTGATTACGTTCTAGTTCACACCGTCTTCAAAACAGTTGGCTGATCTCCTTACTAAAGCTGCCTCACCTCAGGTGTTTTCTAATTTATGTAACAAGCTGGGCATGTTAGATCTTTATGCTCCAGTTTGAGAGGGAGTGTTAAGATTAGTTATTAGTATTGGGTTATTGGGTTGTTACCCATATACCCACCTTGTCTTCTATATATACCTTGTACCTTCTCTTATGTTAATTAATCAATTCCTTTTTAGGGTTTCTATTTGTCTACAACAACTAATGCTTTATTTTCAGCCAAAAAAAAAGACTTCATCTTTGAGGCATAAAATAAGCTGACGAGCCGAACATAATCACTTTTTTAATGTCTAAAATACTACCTTTTAGCAGTTTTCTTAGAACTATAGCAGACAATCTTTTCTCTATTTATTCTCTGTTATGTCAAAATGAATCTAATGTTCATTGCCCTGTAAAAAAAACTTCTCGGTCCACATTTTTTAGTATATATTTTTTTGTCATTTCAGGATTTGAGTAAAATAAATGTTTATTGCATTCCCTCAATTTGTGAAATTTCACATTTAGAAATGAAAAAAAAAACAAAGAAGAAAAAGACTTTTGCATCTAGATAGATCAGCAGCAACATTGGGCACTAAATTTTAGTGCTTGATATATTTTAATCTGAACTTTCAGGGTGGTGGTCCATATTATCTCATTGGTCGAGCCCTTGGTCCAGAAGTTGGGGTTAGCATTGGATTGTGTTTCTTCCTCGGGAATGCTGTTGCTGGAGCTATGTAAGTTTCTTTAATATCAATATATCCTTAATCCAACTGTGCATTATGCCATATGTTTATTCTCTCACACATTTTGATCATTAAGGCAAGGTCTATGCTTTGTATAGTTGAATCCACATTTGAATTGGGTCCTTTTCAATATTGTTAGAAAAGTTCTACTCTTTCCTATTACTTGAGTAACTACAAAGGAGTTTACCATACAAGGGCCTTCAAGAAAAAACAGTTCAATAAAAGCTTACCATAACATCTGAATATGGAAGATCCAGTTTTCAAAATGGAGATTTTTGTCTAGAATTATACAGTTTTAGTCCACATTGATTCCAATATTTATCACTTTTTATTAACTTATGAAATATTATAAGAATGTCGAGGAGTGATTGCAGTCACTGTGTTGTATATGCATGAAACAAGTTGGCAACATTTTACTTATCTGTGACAATCCCAACAATAAACAAACATTTCTGTGATTTCTTTTCAGGTATGTCTTGGGAGCGATAGAAACATTTCTAGATGCTGTGCCATCTGCTGGATTTTTTAGAGGTAACTAAGTTGATAGCTGCAGCAAGTTTCGAGTTATTCTTTTCCATAGTGATATAATTTTCTACTCTGTTACTTTGGTCCAAATAATCAAATATGAAAGTATGATTCCAAACATAGGCTGGTTAGTTTCCCTTTATTTATCTGAACAGTTGTTTTCCACAGTCTAATATTCTGCAGCCTATGTTGTCGTGATTTTTGGTTCATGATCTGGAGCATTCAAGACCTCTTTGATCTTACATTTATATTTGTATTTTACGAGTCGAATCACCGGTCTTGCTATCCAAAAGATACATAATTCTCATTAAAAGAAAGTTGTAAAAACCACACTCCATCCGCGGTGATACTAAAACAGACTTCTTTACTTATGACTTTTAAATATAAGCTTTCATATGAAAATACTTACTCTTAGTTATTGCCAGGAATTTGCAGTAATTGAATTGTAGTTACTTGTTTAAACATGAACTTACTCTAATCCAAGTGGATTTTACAAGTCAAAATGTGGTTTCTTACAATCAATATTTGGATTACATTTGAGCTTGAATCATTTTATGGGAAAGCATATGTTATGAAGACACATTTTGTTAAACATGATTTTCATTATTTGGAAGCAGTTTTGTGAAAAGTTAAAGTGGGAATAACAAAGTGGCAAGGTGTTGGTTCAGCTTTAGTCACTTTAGCGGCAAAAAGCACTGGCACTATTTTTTAAAATAAAAAATAGAACAAGAAAAAATAGAAAAGATCTGAAAAGGGGGAGATTTAATTTAATTTTTTTTTGGTATGGTTTGTATGAAACTAGAAATTCTTTTTGTATGGTGGAAACTATGACATTAGTTAGCTGTCTTGTAGTTTCATTTATGAAGTATTTAAGGGAGGCAGAAATGAGAATGAGGAGGAAAGGAAGAAGAAAGTAAAGGGGAAAATTAGGAATCTAAAGTGAAAGGTGAAGAAAACTGTAAATATAAATAAAGGGAAAAAGGAAAGAATAGGAAGGAAAGATGATATTTAAGCAATTTCTTTTTATTAAATGCCTAATGATTTTAGTTTCTATTTATTATTCATGTTTTAGTTACTTGGGCTTCATGTACTTGACTATATATGTTATGGAATCTTAGGAGTTTGTCAATTACTATTTTAATAGGTCAATTATAAGTTATGGGTGTGAAATAGCCTTTATTTAGCTCTCTTTGAAGCCATCTAGTGCATGCTAAGTCACACATTGTATAGCCTATATAAAGGCTGAATCGAGTGAAAAGATTAGTGCAGAGTAAATGAAAGATAATGAAAGTTGAGTTTAAAACTGAAATCTCCTATCTTTACTTATCTTCTCTCTTCTTTTTCTCTGAGCTGCATTACTTTGATGTAACCTAGGAATTCTAGATTGTGATAATGAGAGTTCTAGAATTTTATGACTGCTGGCCTCAACCAGCTTGGCAGAAGAAGGAATCAATGGGAATGTGGCTAATTGGGGTTTAAAGGTAGGGTTGTTGGAAGCGCCTACTTGCTGCCAGAACTAATAGGGAAGAAACAAAGAGAGTAGATGAATACAAGAATTAGAAAGAAGTGATAACTGTAGGACCTCAACCTTCTCAATAAACACATGTCAAGTGACTAAAACATATAATTTACTCCAACTTTTTCATTAGATTCAGCCTTTATTGTAGGGTATATGCAAAACGAGTCTTGGACACCACGACTAACTCCGGATAAGGGCTTATTTCGATATCCATAACCAAAAACCATTTAGGCTTGGCTAGTGGCTATGAGTTATCATAACCAAAGACCATTGAAGCTATGAGATATCACTGGTATTGTCAGGGGTTTGGTTAGGAGAGGTCCTAGGTTGAAGACCGGGTTACAACCTTTTTTTCGAAAAGAGTACTAAAAAACCCCGTAAACTTAGTTATTACTGACTCAATTAAAAACCAAATAAGTAACTGACATGGGCTCTTGGGATTCCACAATGGATGTAGTTTAGTAGATGGACCCCAATTAGCTAAAAACTACACGGGACATGAACTTTGCCTAGAAACAGTACAGTTCGAGGGGAAGAATCTTAAGAAAGAAAGGAGAACATGGAAGATAGAGGAGAATGATGGCTTTGTTGTTGGCGTGTTCTATGTATTTTTTTCGTGTGAAGTTTGTCATATACATGTCCTTTATTGGAAATTTGAAGTATGTGTGGGTTTCATGCATGGATATATTAGACTCAACTTTGTATTAATTTATCAGTATAGAAAGTATAAGAGAGAGTGACTTTGAATGTCCTGGAGTTTACCTAGGAGCACTTAGGTGCCTAGGGGTCTTGACATCTTGGGACCGCCTAGAGGTCTTGAAAACATTGGTTAAGAGCTGACACAACCAAGAATAGGGAAATCAAGGCATGGATTCTGAGGATTTGGATCCAAAATTTGGTGCAGGACTAGTATTGGCGTAACCTATTTTAAGTCAAATTTTGTTAAAATGACAACAAGTTTTAAAACTAGAATATTTAGGAATAAAGTGTGGACCTGGGCTCAAAGTGTGCTCTTTCTTACCAGAGTTTATTTTAGGCTTAGGTAGGGAAACCAAAACAAAAAGTATGCAGGGAAGGAGATCATAGAAAGATATAGGCTTTGATGCATCCGCTTGGGCCCAAGCATGGTATGTTGCTAGCTATGACTAGCGTTTTAAGAAGCACTCTATGCAGTCATTTGGGTTGTTTCTAAGTGGTATGGCCTTCAAGCTGCTTTCACTAGGTAAGGCCGGGAGCTGCCTAGCATTATTTCATTGGCTGTAACCGACAACGCAAGCTTCTGTAGTTGCCAATGCCCTCTTGGGTTTAATGAATTAGTGTTGACTGTAGTTTACTTTGCTCATGAAATCTATCATATGGTGGATCGTAGCTTGTCAAATTTTTGCATGAAGCCTTCTTCTCACTATGGAGTTGCACTTCCCACTTGATCCATTTTGATGACACCAGTGATCAATGATGGCAGCTATAACTAAAATGTAATAAATTAAAATTCAATAAAATTTATGAGCAGAAGTAAATTGGTCCTATGATGATGGCCACATTTTAACGTAAATGTGATAAATCAAAGTACGCAAAGTTTATGATAACGATTCAGTAGGCCCCACCTGTAAGAAAACATGCGTTTCTACTGATAAGTGATAGCTTTAATTTGCTCTAAAAATTATGAATAATGGGTTATTGCTGGTGTACTCTAACCTCTCTTCTATGTGCAATCCGTGGGGTAGTTAAAAGTTAGAAAGGTATACTCTGGGGATTAATGGATGAAAAAGTTCCTTTTCTCTATGTGCTAGTCAAGTTTAGAGTTTTCTTTGATTCAAAAAACTTTTTTCTTGAAGTTGAGGTAATAAAGGCTTATTCTGTGTAAGAAACTGGTTTCAGCCTTTAAGAAAGCATTTTGAATTGTAATTCTCCTTAACTATGGACTGAAGATGCTGTTCAAGTTCATATTGACATACCATCCCGCAGAGGTTCTTAAGATTATTGTGGGGGGGGGGGGGGGGGGGGTGTGGTTATATATCTCACCAAATCCCTTCTTCTGTAATGGAACTTTTTCTAAAACCAGTCATCTGACAACAGTAGAACTTTGTTACTAAAACAGAAACATTTATCAATCACATGCAATAAATTGTGACCTTGAGAAGACTGATTATTCTGAGGTTCTTAATATGCAGCGCATACAAAACGAAGTGTTAGCTTAAGTTATATGTGAAGGTTTCCACTTTTGCTATGGCTCTCTACTTGTGTTAGTATTCCAAGCACTTTCAATTGCCTTCTATTGTTTTTCTCATATCCTTTTAAGCAAGTCAATGCTTTGGAACAAGGTTCTAACTGTTGGGTTCATGACTGCTGGGGAGATTCCATGTTGGATGGAGGATGTCTGGGAGATTTAAGTAAATATCAGGGTGTCACAGCATGAAGAGAGTATATATACTAAATGTTATCTTAACAATTTTAACAGCCACCATATGTCCAATATATGACCCACCTAATATGAATAATGTAATTACAACCTTATTATTAAGTCGTTAGTCTTTTGCAGGCTGTATAAATAACAAAATTGTGTCTGCTGGTGGTCATTGGTCTTCGGGGTCTTCATCGTTGTCATCCTCATTGGTGGCAAGTTTAATAGAGAAGGGGATTTAGGGCTTGGAACGGGTCTTTGAATATTGCAGCGAGAAGAGGGGAAGGGAAAGGTGAGGTTTAGTATTTAGGTTTGACTTTGAGTCATAGATCGGGTTGTGTGTTATTATTTTTATTTTTTTTTATTTGGGTGAAATTGGGTGCAGCTTTTCTAATCAACCCAAAACCAGCCATTTAAACCTGATTTGGTCTAAAGTTGCCTGACGTTTTGAACCCGACGTATTGCCCAATATGTCAGGTTCGACTCGACATGTCCAACATGTTGGCTGACATTTAGAATACTGCTTTAGAAGCGGCAAACCAGGATAGTAGATGGAGAATATTAGCATGATTGGAGTCATGAAAACTAGATATTAGGTAAGAGGGGTTAGAAATTATGCCTTAGTTAACATGTAATATAAGCTTTTGGATTGTGTAACCTTTACTTAATCAGAATATAACACTTAAGTTCTAATTATGTCATGGTTCTTGACCTTCTTATCATGTCTTTTTCCCCTTGAATGTTGCGCGGTTAAATGATTATAGGGTACACTCGCATGCGATATTTATTGACTTTGAGTTTATTAGTCTGAATTTTGGATTCTTTCTGAATCATCTATCTTGTTAAAATAGTTCCCAGTTCCTAATTTAATCTCCTTAAATTAGAATTGTTCTCATGGCTAATTATGATCTCTTGGTGGATGTTCATATTGCAGAGAGTGTTACTCTTGTCAGCAATTCAACAGTGAATGGCACAACAGCAACAACTGTGTCAACTCCTAGCTTACATGATCTGCAAATTTATGGGGTTGTTGTGACCATTTTACTCTGTTTAATTGTATTTGGTGGTGTGAAAATGATCAACAAAGTTGCGCCAGCATTCTTAATCCCTGCGCTGTTTTCTTTGTTCTGCATATTCATTGGGATATTTGCAGCTCCAAGAAGTAAAGCCTCCAGTGAGTATATCTGAGAAATCCTTGTTATTCCCCTATATCAGTTTCTCACCGGTTCTTTTTAAACTTTTGCAGAGTACTTGTTTTTTGAGCTGTTTCTTGGCAGCCTCTCCTTTACCGGCTAACTTGTATTTGCATTCTTGTTCCTCCAATCTCTGGTGCAGGTGGAATTACGGGATTGAAAGCGAGCACATTTAGAGACAACTGGAGTTCTGGTTATCAGCGTACTACTAATGCTGGGATACCTGACCCTACGGGGCCAATTGATTGGAGTTTCAAGTAAAGCCTTTATTGATCTTAAATAAACGAAAAGTTAATTAGTTTTTCTTTTAGAGTTGGTGTCAATCAGCCCTTCCTGGGTTTGATGTTTTTATACAAAGCATTTCATGATGATTTCTGATGGATTTTCCTCACCTGTTACATTTTATCCCTAAATAGCAGAATGTTTCATGATCTGAAATGACACTGAGTCAGAGTTACTACAGCATTCTTTGTTATAATGCTACTGACTTGGATCCTTGGCCATGTAACATTCTTTATTGGCTTTTTTCAGCAATCCATCTCTCACATTACTTGTCTATAACAGTTACAGATACAGTATTATCTATGATAGTTAGGAGATTGTGTTGGAGGCAAATCCTTTCTATTCAATTTCATGATCGGAAGAGTATAATTGAAATCCACCATGTTCAAATTCAGTTGAGGCAAAGGAAAATCCTTCCCATTCAAATTCAATTATAGGAAGTATAATTGAAGTTCCACTCCATTCAACTTAAATGGAGATTTGAATGGCCTCTCATTGAATTTGAGTGGGAAGGAAGGAATCTTTTTTGAAGTAGCTTGTGTCTCTCTCTTATGCATAATAAAGGTAAAAAGAGTTTCATTGATAAGGTACCATATTACAAAGGAGACAAATAGTATATGAGCTCTCATTTCCAGCTTTAGTATGAAAGAACGGGAAATGGGGAGAGGGCTCATTACCGACCACCATCATCATCTAGAGAAAGTCAAAAGAGTAGCCCAATAGCTGTAACATGATGTTACAGAACCCAGTTACTCAGAACTTGAAATTCAACAGGATCATCAGATACCTGCCAGTTACATTTCATCATTAAGACATAAATATCATCCTGAACTTTCTTGAAGACGTCAACTTTAGTTGCCTTTTGGTATTGGAAGATTCTCCTGTTTCTTTCCCTCCAGATCTTCCAAACAGCAGCTGGTAAAGATAGCTTTCTGATGTAAAACCACCTGGATCGCAATCACCTTCAAATCGTAACCGAGATTTAAACTGAGGAAAAGATAAAAGTTGGGTTTCCACCCCTTGCACGGGCTTCTCACCCAAAACTCAAGAGCAAAAGAGACTCAAGAATTACTCAGATAATTTGTGAAAAATTTTAATCATTCAATAATTAATTCCAATAGTTTAAGGGGCCTTATATAGGCTTTACAAAAGAGGAGCACTGGGAAATAACCGATGTGATACTAAACGCCCACAAAGGAACACAAATAAAGCTAAAACACCTACTCAAATAAAGCTGAAACAAAATACTAAATCTCCCGAATAAGCTAAGGCATGAAAAGATAAAGAACTGCGTGATGTCCTCATCAATTCCCTCGGGGTGGGAGGAACTCGACCCTGTCGAATGAGGACTCTCCTCACGAAGATCTCAATCGGGCCAAGGTGGTGGTCGTGGCAGCAGCATGGGAACATCATGTCGAGACCATGGCGGCGGAGGAGGAGCTGGTCTCCATGACAGATCGGTGGCGGAAGATAGCAGCACGATCAAGGAACAGAGAGTAGAGCGAGGTGCATCATCCTGGCTGAAAACGAAGCTGATACCAGGATCCCACGAGCTATCCAACTCATAAGCAATGTATGCAATCCTCTTAAGAGTCATTTCGAAATCCTTATGCCAAGCGTGCCACTTTCTCGTGGCCTCAGAGTGACTCGTAACCATCACCCTATCATCAACTGTAAATTCCTGCAAAATACTATATGGGTATGCAACAAATTTGTAGGTGTTATTGCAAATTGCTATCAGCCTAGTGATATCATCAATATGTGCAACAGGCAGATGCAATGCATTAGGTATTCTAAGCATAACTCCTAACGATGAGAGAATGAGAGATATAATATGCCTAGAAGGACACACACCTAACGATGGAGGTACAGAGGACTCGGACACAAACTCTAAACAACCCGAAAAAGAAGTATTAGAAACTCTCTGCTGGACCTTGGCAAGAAATTCAGGTAACTCCCTAAAAGATGAATTGATAGGAATAACCATAAAGCTAGGTTCAACACAAGGAGACTCGAATGGCTGATTAGGCACAGTGGGTATATTAGGCTCAACTGTCTCGTCCACGTCATCATTGGCACTATCAGAAGACATGTGAATTTCATCAATAATCTGTGTGACAGAATCAACGGCTATGTCTTCAATTATATTAACAGTCTTAGAAGAAACTTAGTCATCCTTAACAGCATTCGATTCGTCAACTTCATCAGTGGGCACAGTTCTAACATGTTGACTCTTCGAGGGGCACTGATAATGGTAATGTCCATAGCCCTTACATTTAGAACATTTGACCTTGGCATTGATTAGCGTTTTGAAAGTCAAATCCAACTTTAATGCAACTTCAAAGGCATCTTCAACGGTAACTAGGTCATAGGGGCCAGTAATCATAGCACGTTTTATTTTAGGTCGTAAATCCCAAATAAACCTAGTTAGAGTCTCAGAAGGGTGCTCTCTCACTTCACTACGATGGGTTAAGTCCTTAAATATGGTAATGTATTCATGAACAGACATATGACCCTGATGGAGATTGTGTAGCTGGTCTAAGTGGGAGTCCCTATAATGCTGATTAGTCATGATGACTCAAGCAAGCAAGCAGATGCAGTGAAGAGTCCTAAAGTCAATTAAACTAAATGTGAAGAGTCCTAAAGTCAATTAAACTAAATGTATGGACTAAACAAAAAAAATTCCTAAAGTTTAAGGCTTAAATGTAAATAAAATGTATTCCTAAAATGATGAAAAGATACCACCACTAGATCGAAACAAATAGCATTTCTACCAACAAATTATAGCAATCCGTATAGTAGTTGCAAGTAATCAACAGTTAATGAACTAGGTCAAGTTGTGATATCACCTGAGGTGGAGTCGTTCACGCCTGGAAAGGCGACCGTAGTTCAAACCTGAATGAAACTGCTGTAGGCGCGTAGTACTGGTCGTCACGAATCCACTGCCTCGAAAACGGGTCAAGTCGGACTTGAAACGAGCCCTGAGTGACCGTTTAAAGTGATGCTGTGATTCTGGACTGAGTCTGGACTGAGTCTGGACGAACTGGATCTGGGCTGAGTCAACTCAGTGGGCTAACCCGGTTGGCTGACGTCAGCGTTGACGTCACTTAAGTGGATCGGGTCGGGTTCAGGTTCAAGTCGCTCTACCCGATCAAACCGGGACCCACAACCCGCTATGAGTTCTCTTAAAAACCCAAACGGGTTTAAAATGGGCCGGTTGGGTCTGGATCCGGCCCAACCTCTTAGGATCTGACCCAAGCCCAAGGATTCGGGTTGGGTTTTAAAGGTGAACCCAGCACCCTGTTCCCTTTCTCCCTCTTTCGATCTCACGGCTAGGGCTTGCGACGCCCCACTACGGCGGCGTGGGTTGATTCACGCGGAGGCGCGGGCGAGGAGAGAAGGCGTCGGCAGCGATGCTTCTGGGGTCCAGCGAGACCCTGACGAGGGCGGTCAAGCTCCGATCTGGAGCGGCGATGAGGCCTGGGGGCCTCGACGAGGGTGGGAGACTGGCGATGGAGATCCGACGAGTAGGTGGTGGTGTCGCTGCGACGATGGAGGAAAAATTGGCGAAGATCGACGAAGTTCAGAGGCGGTCAGAGGAGAGACGGCGCCAAAGATGATGCCAGAGCCGCAGTGGGGTCATCGGGACTGGATCTGGCGCGGGGGCTTGCCGACGACTTCGAACTGTGGCGATGGAGAAGAGGAGGGAGGTCGGCGATGAGTGGGGATGAGCTCGAGGCGAAGGCAAAGTTGATTGGATGACAACGGAGGTGGCGTTGGTGACTCTCGACGAGGCCGACAGCGGAGAGATCTGTCGATTAGATCCGGCGGTGAAAAGATCGGAGGAGGTCCGTCGCAGTAGCTCCGGGTGCGGGTGGTCGAGTGCTTGCGGCGTGATTTGTTGGGTGATGAGGGCAGTTGTTATCGCCGAGGGAGTGTGGATCTCGATGGCCGACGAGCAGAAGCAGACGGCGAGCAAATTGCTCTGGATCCGGCGAACTGTGATGGAGATGCTGAGGGATCGGGGTACCTGGTGGTGGACTTCGAGCTCAAGATAAGCAAACACGAGGGACGAGGATGACGATGGCGGTGGCAGATCTCGTCGACGTTGGTGAAGACTGCGCTGATGGTGATCGTGACTGGTAGCGTGGCGGTGTTTGCGAAGTCTGCGAGTTGGTGGCGGCGGTCTGAGATTGATGACGAAGGATTTTGGAGGGCGTTGGTGTAGATCAGGGGCGGTGACGCTTGAGAAGATGAACAGTGCAAGCTTCGAATTTTCCAGGGATTTTTTTGATGAGAATTTTTTTTCCACTGTAATTTTTTTTTTCTTTTTTTGAAACAGTGAAATCCTTTTTTTTTTTTTTGACTGGATCTGGTTTACAGATCTAGGGTTTGGGGACTGGAAGAAAAATTTGAAAAAGAAAAAATTTGAAGGGGATTGAAAACCGGTGCTCTGATACCAAAATGATGTAAAACCACCTGGATCGCAATCACCTTCAAATCGTAACCGAGATTTAAACTGAGGAAAAGATAAAAGTTGGGTTTCCACCCCTTGCACGGGCTTCTCACCCAAAACTCGAGAGCAAAAGAGAGTCAAGAATTACTCAGATAATTTGTGAAAAATTTTAATCATTCAATAATTAATTCCAATAGTTTAAGGGGCCTTATATAGGCTTTACAAAAGAGGAGCACTGGGAAATAACCGATGTGATACTAAACGCCCACAAAGGAACACAATAAAGCCAAAACACCTACTCAAATAAAGCTGAAACAAAATACTAAATCTCCCGAATAAGATAAGGCATGAAAAGATAAAGAACTGCGTGATGTCCTCATCACTTTCCCAATGCATGAATTTTCTTCTTCCTGGGAAGTGCCTTTAGAAAATTATTTGCCTCATCCTGGAGAGAGCCTGGATTCTGATTCATTCTTTAATATCAGCTGATAAAGAGCCCAAATGTAAGCTGAAAAAAGACCTGAGAAGAATGGATGATGTGAAATTTATGGAGATGAAATGCAGCGAACACACACATCTTGATCAATGACTTCAAAATTGCATAGCCTAGTTTTGGTGTCAGTAGTCTGTTGTACAAAGCTCTTAGCAGCAGATCAGTTTGGGACTGTTGTGTGGGGCCCAAACTACTGGAGAACGATAAAAACTAGTGCTGATGGTCTAGCTATATTCCATACTGAACTGAAGGTGAATTTACCTGTTTATGTTCTATCCATAGCCACACATCTGAAGTATCTGTGTGGTATCGTAATCTGAATTTGATTTCAAAGCCTTGTGCAATGAAGCCAATGGTCTTACACTGACAAGGAACTTCCAAGAACCTGAATCCATATGCGACACAGGTGCAGTCCAGATAGTATGATGTTTGATATAATTTTCTCTCACCCATTCAGACCCTAGGCTATCAGTAGTAGTACATCTCCAGAAGAGCTCGAGTCCCTCTGCTGCTATACTTATGTCTGGGTGAGGCTTTAGTTCTCGTAGGAAATAACTGCCTTCATTTAATCGTTATGTCCATCTACAAAATTACATGTTGTGTAATAAAATTAGATCTTCCATTCCGTTAATCTGGAGTTATATATATTAAGAAATCTCTATACAAAAATATCATGCATTTTGAAGGTCATTTACTCTAAAGATGGTGACAAAATAAACGGTTTTCTAACAACCATTTGATGTAGGAGCACTTGACCTTCAAAACACATAATTTTTGTCTATAAGCTTTTTTGAACAAATAAATTAAGATGAACGGAGTGAATTGTCTAATTTTATTGGATATTATACACTTTTACAAGTGGACATAACAAGCTTAGTTATGCCCTAGGTGTATTAAAGTCTCTTCCTATATATATAATATATGTATGTATGTATGTCTGTAAATGTATATATGTATTTTGATTACTGAAATATCCTTTAGGGTTGGTTCTCATAGAAAGGTTGTAGGAACTTTACGATGAAACATCTTATGGATGATTCGCTTAGTTCATGTTGATATACACACTTTAAACAGTCTAAGGATGAGAGATTCAGTGATTTGAAAATGTATGTTGCTCTACACAATTAATACTGGGGTGTCAACAAGCTGTTCTCGAGCAAGTTTGCTTATTTTTCTGTTTTATTAATCGAGTGTGCTTATTAAATACCAAGCCAAACATGAATTATTTGCAAGCGGCCCTTTTGTTTAACATCCCTTGAAAAGCTGTTGAAATTGAGCCCTTGATATTGATACTAAGTGCCTCTAACTGGCTGCGTGAAAATAGCAACTGATTATAATTCAGCACTTTTTTGTAGGTCTCTCTTGTATTTCATTATGTAAGTAGCTCATACAATAGTGGGTGTACAAAGGGTGTAACTAGAATTTGTATGAAAAATATTTGCCAAATATTTTAAATATCATATATTGAGCTTATTCGAGCCAAACACGAGTGAGCAGACTAGTTTGAGTTTGACTCGTTTATATATTCGAGGGAGCTAAAATATCGATGCAAATTTGAACTTTTGGCGAACAGCTTGTATGTTTGAAAGCCGTACATATCTATGGATGTGTGTAGTCCAAGTCTCCCCCTCCGTGTGTGTTGTGAGCTAGGATACCAAGTATAGTATCCAAGATCCACATATTATCACCCAAATTTTAAACTCAACCTTCTAATCAGAAATTCATGCCGTTGAATGTGATCTAACACATATAAAACTGTGGAAACAAATTTATTTCTTTGTGTTGTGCGTATGCATCAATTGGCGAAAATTTAATCAATTTATGAAGAGATTGAAATGTTGATTTTGTTGACACTTAATGCATGAACAAACATGTGAAAATCATTTGTATTTTCATATCTAGGTAGTTTCTATATGTTAGGTCACATCCAACAACACAGGTTTCCAATTCAAAAGGCTAATTTTTAAATTTAGGGTGAGAGCATGCATTTGGATATTACCGATAGTAGCGTAGTTTATTGACACAGGCCAAAATCTTCTTCAGCTGCTACAGGGGCTTCTTGAGCTGCCACAATGACGCTCTCTGGGTGCCACCGTGAAATTCAAACCGCTACAGTCCATTCTGAAGCTGCTACAGGACTGATATGTTGGCCCAAAAGGTTACACTCTCCATTTGTTTAAAGTTTTGATGATAACAAAACAAATAAGAACTATTTGGTACTAATTAGTTTGTTTAAGATAAGTTTCAGGTTAGTACCATATCTGGAGGCCATTGCTTAGCTATTGCAAGAACTTCTAGGTTCATGAAGCAAAGAAGGCATTTTACACATCAAGGAAGGAATATAGAAGAGAAGGCTCTAGCAAGGCATTGCATGGCTCAAGACTTCAAGATTGCTCAAGATAATTCATTAGATTTGTTTCTAGTTTTATAGTTTTGTTAAAGAATAGTGAATAGATTTGAAGCTCTATCACACACGTTTTTGCACACATCTTATTTCCAAAAATATTTCCTACAATATGTACAAAATAGTTTTGTATACAATCTTCTGCCTACAAACTCATTATTATGTTTTATATAAATCTCTATTCAAAACTACTTTGTTTAATTTTTGAATTCCCTTCAAAAATCTGTTTCTGATTTGACTTTTGACCTGAGCCGGTCGACCGCCCGGCCGACCGACCCTGTGTCAGGTCAAGCCGGTCGACCGACCCAGTCGACCGAGGTTTTGGCAGCAGTGCGTATCCGTGTGCACGTTTCACGGTCGACCGGGCGGTCGACATAAACCTGCCTGACTGTAAGACATTAGCTCTCTGTATTTTTCGGTCGACCGGGCGGTCGACCGAGAGCCGGCAACGGCTCTTATTTTTTGTACTTCGGTCGACCGACCGGTCGACCGAGAGAGCCATTTGAACAGTAACGGCTAGTTTTCTGAGCTGTTTAATTTTTGTCTTTTTCTCTCTAAAAAGGGTTTAAATGATATTTACTGATCCTAATACTTTCTAATTGACCTTAAGTGAGTTTTATCTTTAAACCCTAGCCCTCTACTATAAATAGGGGTGTTTAGGGAGAAGTTGATTACAAGAAAAATTTGCAAAAGTTTAAAAAGTTTAAGGCATTCAAAAGAGTTTGGTTTCTTGGTTTTGTGCTGAAAATTCTCGCTCATTTTCTGAAGTGTTTTCAAGAACTCTCTGATTTCTTTTTCTTTTCTCCTTACACACAAGAGCTTCATTCCTGCTCATTGTTCTACAAGGATTTTTGTAAGGGAAAAGAGTTTTGCAAAAGAGAGTTTGTGGTCTTTTGATCACCAAGAGAGAACTTGCACTTGAGATTGTGGAGTTGGGTACTCCGGTGTATTTGTAACATCTTTGTGAAGTTATAGTGGTTAGAAATCCTTCTGGGGAAGGCGGGGACGTAGAGCTGGGTGCTCGAACCTCGGAAAAATTCTCGGTGTTTGCATTTGGTTTACTTGCTCTTGCTTCTTGCTTTACTTTCATTGCTCTTATTACTTGCTCTCTATTTTCATTGCTATATTCACTTGTTTTCATTCATCTTGTCAATCATAGTCCCATACAACAAGATTGCATTGTGCACCTCCAACTCATATCCAGAGGAATCACGAGGAAGGAGTTCAGAGCCCTTCACGGGGAATCCGGCTTCTAGTCTTGTTTTGGGAGATTGTTGCATCATATTTTTTATTTGTGCATTGATTAGCATTATCACCTATTCACCTCCCCTCTAGGTGATTTTCATGATACTCATATACAAATGTTAAGCTTTTGGCGGGAAGAGGCAGCTGGATGGAAGATGACTGTGAGCCGTTGGATCAGCCGTGGGTGTTTGAAAGATGACCGTCAGATCAAGATCATTGAGGTTTTTGAGTTAAGCGGGTATTAGGTTCGGGTCGGGGTCAGATTCGAAGTTGGGCCAACAACCCGAATTCAATTAGAGAGCATAAGAACGCTGATGTATTTTTTCTTGGATTTTCTTAGATTTTTGAAGGATTATTCCTCTCTGAGCTCGTCCCTTTTGTATGAGAGTTAGAACACTCTCAAATCTGCCCTAAAATCAATCAAATTTCCAATTCTTTCCCAAAATTGCAAGTTCTCTTTGTTATCTTCTTGGATTGTAGGTCGAGAGACGAGGACTGGCGGAGATTGGCGATTTCCGGCGGCGCTTCTGACGCGGGATGCAACAATGGTATCAGAACCAGTCGCTACAGCTACACTGGCACACGACGATGGTGTCTGGGTTGATCAATTTCGCTCGACGATATCTGCTCTTGGGTTTGGCCAGCGGAGCAGATGGCGCTCTGATCCATGGTATCCTGGAGATGGCCGTGGTTTTCAGGCCACTCAGAGGGTCGTGCATCATTTTGATGAGCTCGATGGACGCCGGAGTCCCCTGGCTGCTCGTTATCCAGCTAGCTCCTCTTATATGAGGTCTGGTTCGCAAGCAGAAATGAAGCCGTGGGAAGCAGCACTCCAATCCAAGGCTAGGCGACAGGTACATGACATTTGTAGATCTGTTCAACTATTCGGCGCTGTGAGAACTTCCAGTACTGGTGGTGATGAGATGCATGTAGCTGGAGCTCGCTTCCTGGATAATAGGAGGGAAAGAGGTGCAAATCTTGAAGAATGCCTACAGGGCACCACGGAGAAGATGTTGGGAATCTTAGATGAAATGAGGGGGATGTTTAAGGAGCGGCGCCGCAAGGATGCTACACGCAGAGCTGCGGAGTCGATGGTGTTGGACCGAAGTCTTCCTGTGCTGTACCAACCGACGCCCACTGCTCGATCAAGTTTCCAAGGTATAAATACTGAACCAATCTCTCCTCCCACATTTGATTCAACAACAAACTGGGATGTAGTTGATGATAGATGGAGAGGAGGGTGATTTGTTGGATGATGATGATGATGATCAGAGTGAGGACGAGAATGAAGAAGTTGAGAGTGCTGCTGAGGAAATTGATCCGGAGAAAGAAGATGAGAATGTTGAGGACAAGGTGATTGAAGAAGGTGTTCGGCGAAATGTCGAACAACAATTGCAGTTGCATGAATCGACTCCTGTTACTGAATCTCAAGGGCAGAGAAGAAACGAGGGGAGCCGACAAGTGCTTGCGGTTAATCCTGATAAGAATGACAGTTTTGCACCTCCTTGTGAAGACCATAAGGCAAGTTCCACTGAACTTAATGCGCTGTTTGATGAAATGCCTATTTGGAATGAGCATGAGGATGGTGAAGATGAGGAGTGAGGGCTTATTATACAGGCCTCACTTAGCAATGCTACCCCTCCTTATCGGTCCCAGCAATACAAAAGCAATGCAGTGCCTCCATCAGAGTCCACTGCAACCTTTGGCAAGCCCAAGCCCTCAAGCATGTTCCCTGCTTCCAGTGTAGCAGGGAATCTGAAATGGTGGAGGGGCTTGTGTGTCATGTTGGTGGTGTCATTCAGGAAAGAAGTGAGGAGTCTATTGGGGAAAAGATTGTATGAGTCTTTGACCCTGCTAGTGTTGCAGTTGAGGAAGGGCGCTTCCCTGCGGATCATCAAGGTACAATTCTTCAATTGAACCCAACTTTGGAACAGGAGCTAGGTGTGCAAGTTGAAGAAGGGCAAGCGGAGTATGGGGGTAATTTTCATGTTTCTGAAGAGGGTAACATGGTGAAGGTTGCAATGGAGATGCTGAAGAATCAGTGTAAAACACTTGACATGCAGTTTGTTATCTTACCTTATTGCAATGAAGTCGGGTGTGATGTGAGTGATTCCCATGGAGTCCTTGCTCTGGCATCAATTGCTCCATCAACAGAAGTTGGGCCAGACAACAAGAACAATATGCTCTCGGGCTACAAGCAGATGTCTATCATCAAGATTCCTGATGAGCTCTGTGCAGCACTTGAGAAGGAGAATGAACAGTGCATTTTGGTATTCCATGTTGGTGGCTTCTTCACTGTAACCAGGGATATGAGTGGTGAGCAGCTTGGAAAGGGATCCAAGATTACCCTTCACCTCAAGGAGTTCAGCTGGAGTATCTGGATGAGAGGAGACTGAAAGATTTGGTAAAGGAGCACTCGGAGTTCATCAAACACCCTATCTACCCCTGGACTAAGAAGATAACTGAGGGAGATAAGTGATGATGAGGATGAGGTTGCATCAGTTCAAGAAATGTTGCCTCAGATTGTGTGGATCTTTGACCCGGTGGAGGTGCAGTGGAGACCTTGCAGGAAGCCCTTCCAGGGGACATTGTAGGCTTCAATGACAAAGGGTTGTGGATCTTTGACCCTGGTGGGAAAATTGTCAATGATGAGGAGGATAAGGAGAAGAATTCCTAGAAGAGGTAGGATGATGAAGGCAAGGTGGAAGAAGTTAATGAAGAAATTTCCAAGGAAAAGTGTGCTACTTTTTACAAGAGCCTCACTGATAACTGGGAGGAACAATCTGCTGGGAAACACTTCTCTGTGGAGGGTCAGTTTGAGTTCAAGGCTGTTCTCTTATTCTCAAGAGGGCTCCATTTGACCTCCTTGACACAAAGAAGAAGCCTACCCACATCGAGCTTTATGTCTGCCGTGTGTTCATCATGGACAACTGTGAGGAGCTGATCCTTGAGTGGCTTAGAGAAGGACATTGTAGACTCTGGAAACTGTCCCCTGAACACCTCCAGGAAGATGCTGCAGCATAACAAGGGGTTCACTGAGCTTGTTAAGAAGTGCATTGAGCTTTTCTTTCAGGTTGCTGAGGACAGGGAAGGCTACAACAAATTCAACAAGGCTCTGCCCAAAAACTTCAAGCTTCATCAATGGTATCATCAATGGGAGAACTTCAAGCTTGGCATCCACAAGGACTTTCAGAACAAGCCCAAGCTGGCTGAGCCCCTCAGGTGCCACTTCACCAAGAGTGGAGACGAGTTGTCCAGACTGAAGAACTACATGACAAGGAGGAAGGAGGGCCAAAGTAACATCTACTACAGCACTGGCGAGAGAAAGAAGACTGTAAAGAACTTCCCCTTCCTTGAGAAGCTGAAGAAGAAGGGCTATGAAGTCCTTTACTTGGTTGATGCCATTGTTTAGCCTGCTGTTGAACAGCTGAAAAGGTATGTTGGTGAAAAACTTGCCTCAACAACCAAGGAAGATCTCAAGCTTGAGGTCACCCTCTTCTTCTCCTCCTCCTCTCCGCTCTCTGCCACTTCAAATTCCTCCTCATATTCTTCCTCCTCACTTCATATTTGACGGAATGGATGACAAATCGACAAAGACGTCTGAGCTTAGTGAAGAGGCCTTTGTGCTTCGACATTGAGGACAAGGTCGAATTTGAGGAGGGAGTTTTGATGCAGGCCAGAATCTTCTTCATTTGCTAAATAGGCTTCTCGAGCTGTGACAGTGCTCCTCTCCGGTTGCCACCATGGAAAAATCCAAGCTGCTGCAGTCCATTCTGGAGCTGCTACATGGACTGATACTCGGATACGAACGTTAAGCGCGTGGCGGGAAGAGGAGGCAACTGAATGGGACGAGATGATTGTGAGCCGTTGGATCTGCCATGGGAGTTTGAAAGATGATCGTTGGATCAAGATCATTGAGGTTTTTGAGTTAAGCGGGTATCAGGATCGGGTTGGGGTCAGATTTGAAGTTGCGCTAACAACCCGAATCCATTTAGAAAGAGCATAAGAACACTGATGTATTTTTCTTGGATTTTTCAGCTTAGATTTTTGAAGGATTATTCCTCTCTGAGCTCATCCCCTTTGTACGAAAGCTAGGGCACTCTCAAAGCTGCTCTAAAATCAATCAAATTTCCCAAATTCTTCCCCAAAATTGCAAGTTCCCCTTGTTATCTTCTTTGATTGCAGGTCAAGATGGCGAGGACTGGCGGGGACTGGCGGAGATTGGCGATTTCTGGCGGCGCTTCCGATGTGGGCTGTAACATTTATGTACATATGTCTAAGTATACGTGCATATACACACACAGACACACACACACGTATGTATGTATGTATATGTATGTATGTATGTATATATATGTGTGTGTGTGTGTGTATATATATGTATGTATGTTTTTCTCAAAAATATATATTATGCATGTATGGGTGTCAATGAGTTGGGTTGGGCAGGTTATAAGGCAATTGTATACCCAAGCCCAAACTTTAAATCCACACTTGACCCACCTGAAACCCAAATGGGCAGTAAAGTATCTAACCTAACCCTACCCATGGGCATTTCAGGTTTGCTCAGCTCGGGTCCGGTATTTTGGGTAGGGTAGGGTATTGGTGGGTCGCTTCTTATGGTTCGTGTTTGTTTTTTGGTTAGTATAATACACTTTTCATTATTAATTATCATCAGACAATAAGACTTAAAATTCCATATCATATAATTATTTGGTAAATTTATATGTCATTACAAATATCTTAATGATATTACATATGGATCATTACATTAGGTAGATTTTTGTTCAAAAACAAAAGAATAGAAAAGAAAAAGAAATGCACCATCATTCGTAGACTCTTAGGCTTGAAATCAACTTTATTAGAGTTTGCAAACTTCTACATGACATAAATAAATGTGAAGCAAACAAAACTCAAGGAAGACAACGTTACATAATTATTAAAAGGGTGTAATTTAAATGAATAGATAAATCTCTTCTCAGACTTCAAAATTCAAACATTAGAGAAGGCAAGGCGATAGCAATTGCCATCACATTCACTAATTAGTGAATCGGTAAACTGAAAGAAAAAACATTCAT
Source organism: Agave tequilana (assembly GCA_038442645.1). NCBI lineage: Eukaryota > Viridiplantae > Streptophyta > Magnoliopsida > Asparagales > Asparagaceae > Agave > Agave tequilana. The sequence continues at coordinate 45,409 of JAVJIF010008699.1, forward strand.
TAGCAAAATTTAAAAAAAGAGCAGCAATAAAGATGCAACAACACCATTATCACAACACTAGTCAGAATAAGACTTATAAGATTAATTATAACTCGAAATAGATTGTAACCATATTAAAACATGCAAATACAGAGCAAAGAGCTAAATATAATTTCTTAAATTCTTCAAGTCTAACAACTATTTTATTAAATTATTTCAAAAAGGCTAGTAATTCCCATGGTGAGAAATAAAATCAAATGAAATAGAGTCAATATCTTAAATTTTATCATGAGTTAACTACAATATTTCTACTATCAAGTTCATATATGTATGTGTGTGTATAAAGAGAAAGAGAGTTAATCCACTAAGAACTGTTCTCACGGATTTCTTTGAGAACTTTCATGTGGGCTGTCGAATCTGGTTTTATTTGTGATCTATCAGATCTGACGGCCCACATGAAAGTTCTCACAGAAATCCGTGAGAACCGTTCTTAGGCGATCAACTCATTATATATATACACTTGTGTCATTCCCAGTGTTTTAAATGTTGGATATCGGCGAAATGTCGGATGTCAGATTTCAGATTCGGAGATATTTCGAGGCCATCTAGTAAATTTCGGACGTCATGATAGATAAAAAAATATATATATCTTAGATATCTTAAATAATATAATTTTAGAATTTTTATCAAGTTAATACATACACAATATTATGTAAAACTATATAAATATGTTTAGGATAGGTATACTTAGCTTAACATTTTGTATACACTCACTAACTCATTGTAGAAATTTCTCAATCGCTCCAACTTTCAAGACCAACCATATTGGGATTTTCTCGAAATGTCGGCCGACATATCGGATTTTTCTCGAAATGTCGACCGACATTTTCCAAAATGCCATTTCAAATCAGAGCGGAGATATCGTGGCGGTGAGCCTTGCAAACAAAATGTCGGCCGACATTTCAGAAATGTCGGCACTGGTCATTCTGGAAGGATTCAATGTCGAATCCTTCCCACTCAAATACAATCTTACGACATCTGAATGTAAGATCTACTCCGTTGAAGTTGATCTACATTTTTTTAAATAACTAAAAATCAAAGATCATGTATTTTGAGTACTTTTTTTGCCCATTCATCAAGTAGGCACAAAATGGACGGCCAAAATAGTAAGTTCGTTAGTTTAACGGTGTAGAATATTTGAAATCTAACAAAAATTAGTGTGTGAGGGTTTTTAAGTGTTTAGATCATGATGAAATAGTGGGATCGAGAATTTGTATTTTTAAGACGTAGATCTAAGTAATATGCTATTTTCGTCCGTTCATTTTGCGCCTATGTGATGGATGGGCAAACAATATTCAAAATATATGATTTTTGATTTTTAGTTACTTAAAATAATGTAGATCAACTTCAACGGAGTGGATCTTGTATTCGGATGTCGTAGGGTTGTATTTAAGTGAGAAGGATTTGGCTTCGAATCCTTCCAGAATGACATAAGTCTCTCTCTCTCTCTATATATATATATATACATATATATATATGCATATATATATGGGTATGGGTTGGGTTTGGGTGGGTTGGAGGGAGATACCCAACCAGACCCATTAAATGTTTTCTAAAAAAATTTCTACCCTAACCCATCTGGGTTTTAAAAACTATAAACCCAAACCCTCATTTTTCAGGTTGGGTTGGGTCAAACCTGCCTGGTTGACACCCTTATATGCATGCATGCATAGGCACATGCATGCACTAATGTTTTTTTATGATTGTTCTTGCTCTAATGCAACAAAGCCGGTCAAACTCCGTAATAAGTATGCTTGGGCGAGAGTAGTACTAGGATGGGTGATGTGTCGGGAAGTCCTTGTGTCGCACCCCTCTTTTTAACTCCGCCAGTGTCGCACTTGATGTTTTATTATTTTTTTTTCATTGGCTATCCCAAGCCAGGATAAAGGGGAGGGGTGCATCAGGCAGTCGACAACCACTGAAAAATGTAGTCGGATCTATATGGCGTGAATCTAAGGGATAAAGGAGAGGGTTGTGTTAGGCAGTCGACAACCAGCGTGAAACTTAGTTGGATCTATATCATATGAATCCTAAAGATCAAGGAGTAGATGGAAAATAATTTTTATAATATTTATTGGATTAATGACTTGTATATGACATGGAAAATCTTTTCAATATGTGTGGGCTATTAGATTATTTAGATATGACAATATTGGATTTGAATTTTGTATCACTTGATTCCTATGTTCCATAGACACAAACACGACATGAACACAATAAGGCAGTGATACACGGTTATGCAAAATTTTAAAAACCTTAGGGTACAGATACATCATAGACGAGGGAATAAAATAATGTTATATATAAGTTTATGTATAAGGAATTAGGATAAGGTATGACATAATGTCAAGGTTTACATATCATATGAATTCAATTTCCTGGAAACTCTTAAATCTTCAATCTTGTAACCATGAAAACTAAACACCATCAAACCTAAATTTGCTTATCTCCAAGTTGGTTCATTGTCGGACACATGTTGGACGTGTTGGAAACTTGTCCCACAAGTATCTTGCATGTGCTGGTTGAGTTTCATGTGTCGGACAGCGATACAACGGCCTCTAATGTGTGTCGGTGCAACATAGCTTGATTCTATGTTTCAAATTTGAACTCTATTTTTCAATTGTGTTAAAATTTCCTTGAGAAACTCAAAATGCAGTTATTGTCTTTTTAAAGTTGGATGGATAATAATAATTCAATATGTGCATTTAAAGGATCAGTAGTGCACAAACAAAATCGCTTAGTGATTGCAATATTTTATTTGGAAAGATTTTCAATGATTGCTGCTTAATAGCTATTCCAAGTTCTCAACTATAAATTGACATGGCCAGTTTGCTAAATTGGTTAGTTTGCTTGTAGTGCCAAAAGTTGTTGCATGCAGTAACTCTCTTATTTTAGTACCGTCCCCTTGTATACAAATCCAGTTAAGAGATGAATAAAACAGATTTTTTTTTTCTAAAAAAAATAAGTCTAGAGTATGTCGAGAGTCAACCTAATTTTTGTCAGACATTTAACTGGGTCACCACTAATTTAAGTGCTATTGATGTTTGTATAACAATCCTACAGTGTTTACATTGTTCTTTCCCGTATTCTGACAGTATGCACGTTCACTTTTCAGTGATTTGGTAGGTATATTTTTTCCAGCTGTAACAGGAATTATGGCGGGTTCAAATCGATCAGCATTGCTGAAAGACACACAGCGGTCTATACCGGTTGGAACTTTAGCTGCAACCCTGACAACCTCTTGTTTATATGTTATATCAGTATTACTATTTGGAGCTTTGGCTACTAGAGAAGAGCTTTTGTCTAACAGGTATTTTCCTTTTCTTATGACACTATTGTTCCAGATTCTTTTTGATTTAGACATTTTATGCGTGAATTTGGAAATTGAGCCTTGCTATCACATACAATATACAGTTGCATAATTTAACCTTGTTAGTGTTACTACTAGTAAGTTGAGATTTCCATCTCCATTTCTAGTTGATTTTTTTTTTGGTAGTTTATGAGTTCAAATTCTCAAAATCGTTAGATGTTTCTCAATTAGAGTCCAGGCTCAGAATTGAGAACCAAAGTTGCAGACGCCATGAGTAGATTCTGGTTTCCATAATATTCAATACCTGGAAGGCTGGAACCATTTATTTGGTTTGCATAGCATGATCTAAATTATCAGTTAAGAAAAACTACAGGTGTGTTGGATCTTTAAAGAACTTGTAGATTATTAGCATGAAGCCGCAGCATAAAGAGGAGGGGATTTGGATGTATAAATTGGAATGAAATGATTCAGTTTCAGGAGTGGGTTTGAGGTGTACATAAGATTTGTTAAGTGTGTAATAGTGGAAATCTTTATCCATTGTGTATAATTGTCTAATATAGTATAAGATATTTTCCCCTTTTTTGTGTGTTTTTAATAAGTTATATATAACCTAACTTAGAAATAGTAGTTTGATGGGAGATTTCACACTCCTCGTTTTAATTACCACTAGTGCAAGGTTGATCATCTGCAGCACTTAAGGATCGATCCACAGAGAAGGTGTCTTTTAGGTATTTCTAGCACTAATTAGGCAGATCGAGAAAAGGTTTGGAGTAGGATGATGATGTAATTAGTTTATTAAAGGAATCAAGCACCTTGAATTGAATCCTCCTAAACTACTATTCATATGATCAAATATAGTCTCTCCCTTAATTCATTACACATCACTTATCTCTTATCCCTAAGAAGCATATCATTCCAGAATCTTAGTCTTAAGCACAAAATATTACTTCAAATCGAATATTTCATTAGAGATGATTTTAAATAAATGAAGAAAAGCAGTAAGAAACATCTAAGCATGAGATATCGATTGGTTATGCATATCATGTCAAATTTCTAATTTCCTAGAAATTAGTTTCTGTTAAATTAAGATCAATTAACTTGTGCGATGAGGTCTAAATAACAGACTAACAATTGACCACACAGTAGTAGCATAGGTTCATCACCCTAGGCGCATGAAAAGAGTTTAGCCACTCATTCATAATCCTAACAAAATATTCTAAAACACAAAGTATGAATAATATTTAATCTATAATTTAATCTATTAATCTAATAATACTTCCTAAACAAATGAACTCTAAATAATTAAAATAATTTAAACTAGTTAACTATCTAATTAATTAACAACTAGTAATTAACTAATTAAACATAATAATTAAATTAAACTGAACCAATTAATTAAATTAATTAAAACAAAATTTGCTTACCTGTTGCTGTTCTTTTCTACTCACGCACGCAAACCCAATCCTCAATCCTGTGGGTCCCACAACCGCTTGAGGGAGAGAAGAACCTTTGTGCCTTTCGTTTGCGTGGAATGAACTACAGAGGACAAGTGGGCCATGTTCTGCGTGTTGTGATCAAGGCCAACGTTACCTTTGTCTCTGTTGCGCGCGCCTACTTGCGCCTGGGCCCCACCTTGTGCCGCTGCCCAGTGAATGAAGAGAGAGGGAAAGCGCTGCCCTACTTGGTGCGCTGATGCGATTGTCCCTTGGATGCTTTCGCTCACGCATTGAACAAGGCACACAATGACCCCCACGCGCGTGAGGAATGGCATGCGCTTTGTTGCTAAACTTGATGGGCAAAAGAGAGTCCACTCTCTTCTCTTTGTTGTGCGTGAGCCCTAAGACTAGCCTAATAATACTTTGACGATTGGCTAATCTAAGATGAAGACGAAAATGAAGAGGAAGAGAACAAGGACTTGCAGAAAAGGGAAAACAGCGGAAAAATTACTATTAAATGAAAAGTGGTTGAGAAATTCGATGGATCCAAAATCCTAGGTATGCATGTGTTTATATAGGCCAGATTTTAACCTCTTTACACAAAAGTCCAAAATAAATTGGAATTTACACAGACTAGTTGTAGAAATTCCTTAAAAGTTCTTTAAGTATGATTTTGCATTGAGGCCCCCGGACTTTGCAAAAATTACATTTCAGCTCCAACTTGATACAAACTCCTCAGAGTTGAACTTGCACTTCTTCGAATGTGCACTGCAATGTAGAGAACCGATTGCGGCAGCGTCAAATTCCTCTTTTTTTAGTGAATCTCCTTTTAGCTTGTCAAAATTTGTCGGAGATTGTGTTTGCGGTCCAGTCTTCTCCTAAGCGCTCTGTCTACAAAAATCACTAAAAATACCCGCGTAGCATTATTTGAATACAGAAAATAGATAAATGTGAGCATATGGTAAAATCATGCTGATCGTAGTTGCACCACCAGTAGGTTTTTTATGGAATCCCCATGAGGGTTGTAATCCAGTTTGCTCTTTGGCTTTATTTGTGCATAAGATTTGAATGTGATTCACAACAAACCTGATCAGGTTTCATCTTCATCTACACTTTCTTAGTCCAGAGATATTTGGATAGTTGCTGCATTGGCTGCATGGGTTTTGTGAGCTTCTTGGCTGTATGAAAACTTGGAAGTTGTATGATAATTTAATTCTTTGGCTTAAGGCCAATAAATGTAACATTTAACTAGATGAAACTTCAGCCAAAAGTTTTATCTTGTGGGTTGTGAGCCAACAAGGACTACTAATGCTCTGGCGATTATGACACATAGAAAGGTCTCAAGCAAAACATGACGTGGTTCGAAAGGCATAATAGATGGGGCTAAACATATTTTATATATAGCTAGTCATGATGTCTGAACCGAAGACCTTTTGAAACCTGTACGTTTTGTTCATAATATTGAGTTATCATTAGGGTGTTTTATGTAAAATGTCATAAACAGCAATCTATTGAGGAGATGAGATGGGGGAGAGCTCAGTTTGCATAATGTATAACCTTTAATGTTCAATACTCAAAACTTGTACTAGAAAAGCATACGGTTGTTACAATCTGTTCTTACTAGATTCTTTACTAGGGCTGATGTCTCCCTTTGTTGTGCCTACACCTTATTTTCCTGCTCCCAGATTTCACAGAACCTTGATGAGGGCTTTACTTACCTGTTCCTTTGCTTCTTTCAACAACCTGTTTTTAGTTTTCAGCCAGCAAGTAGTTCTTGTACTGTCAGTTTCTAACTTGCAAAATTAGAAACAAAGACTACCAATTCAGACTATGGATTCAGTACTTTGCTTGTCATTCTTTTTCTCCAAATCTTATTGTCCAAACATATTCAGATCCTCCTGTTCCATTTGACAAGGTAAATGAGTTTGTTCTTCATCATCATGATGTAGGAATTAGATAGAGTTGGAACATCATTTACCAGGCAAAGGGATTAGTTCTTGCAGGTACTCTCTAGTTTAAGTTTTAGATAAAGTAAAAACTTTTAATTCCATTTGTGTTTGGGAGGAAATGGGACATTAAGAAGATAAAATATTATGTTGAGGATTAATTTGGTCTGTTGTGTGTATGGAATTAACACAGATACAGTTTTTTCAACTTTCCATGAAAGAAAATAAATTTGTTGATATAGAACAAGTAGGGGTGTCAAGTGGGCCGGACCGGGTAGGCAACCTGCTCGGGCCGGCCACCCGGCCCAGGTTTGCCAAAAGCGGCCCGCTTGGGCCGTGCCAGGCCCGAGCCCGAAAATTCCCAACGGCTATATAGCCGCTGGGTGCTAGGCTCGGCCCGGCCAAACCCAATGGCTATTATAGTCGCTGGGGGGTGGTGGTTTGTAATTTTTTTTTGCAAATACCCCCCAACGTGTATATGGTGAGTTTGGTGACATTTTTGCAAAAAAAAATGCAAAAAAAAATACTCTTCTCTATAAATACTTCATCTCCCCCACTCTATTTCATCACAACAAAAAAATATCGTAAATTTTTTAAAAAAATTCTGAAATTCTCAAGTCAAGCTCTACAGGCTCTCTCTACAAGCTCTATAAACTCTGTAAGTTCACAAGCTCTCAAGCCTCAAGTCCTCAACTATACAAGCTCTCAATTCAGTATTTATATTCTTGTAATATTAGAAACTAGCAAAAAAATGGATGTCAATTCTTCATCAGCTGGAACTAGTCAAGCTTCTGGTTATAGATTTTTGATAATTTTAGTTTTAGTAATGAATGGTGGAAAGCCCTAAATTTTCCACTGGACGACACTCCACAAAATTCATTCACACAATACACAGATTTTAATGCTTCTTTTGATACCTAGCACTTTTCTCATATACATATTAGTTCTCTCGAGGTATAAACTACCTACACAAATTTTAAATCTTGAGTTAGTAACTGTTGATGGAGCTAGGGAGGGCTCAATGCAAGTTGTGTCCAAATACTTCATATACTTTTCCCAAAAATGCGTGGACTGACCCACTTGCCCAACATATTAAGAGTAAACGCCTCGACATCAACCATGCAAACCCAAATTAGCACTTTGGGTGACATAATAGGCACTTTACTTGTAATCGTGCAACATGTAAAACAAATTCAGCTAAATATCTTATTCAGTCTGAATAACTTTTTAATATCCTGAAGATGATGCATTTACAGATTATGTTAGAACAATTCATAATCCGGATTATGAGCCAATCAGTAGGAACACTAGAAAATCAGAAATATTTAGAGATTTGAAGAATAAAAATAAATGTTAATTGCAGTTTTATTATCTTTACCACATAAAATTGCACTCACTTCTGATTGTTGGGAAGCCCTTAACGCTACCATTATATTGTTATTATTGCACATTTTATTGATTTTGATTGGGTTTAAAATAAAAGAATTATCAGTTTTAAAAAGTTTCTTCATCCTCGTAATGCTTTAGTAACTTTAAATCTTAGTAAGGTTATAATGCATATTACTAGAGAATATAAATTGATTTGAAAATTTTTACTATTTCATTTGATAATGCTAGCGAAAATACTGCAGCAATAAAGATTCTAAAAAATTATTTAAAACCCGTTTTGAATGGAAATTTTTTCATGTTCGATGCATTTGTCATATTATTAACTTGTGTGTACAAGATGGTTTGAAATTAATTAATGATTAATGAAGAGTTGTAATTTTTATTTATTAATGATAAATTAAAAAATTAATTTACACTTCATTTGTATTTGTATCCATTATCCATTTTATTGGACATTAATAAAAAATTTACAATTTCATTTCACAATTTGTAATTTCCTTTGGCAAATTTTCACTTGGATCAGTAATTTTTTAGATTTATTTAGATTTTTAAGAGTTTCTTGATTTTTTTTATTTTTTTTAATAAGGTGGGGCCGGGTCTGGCCCGGGTCGTGGACGGACCCGGGTTCCAAAAATGGAACCCGGGTCCGGGCCGGGCCGCCCCCATTTTGGCCGGGCGGCGGGGGGCGGGGCGGGCCTGGCCCGGCTGTTAGCACGCCGTGTCCGGGCCGTGCCCGCCCGGGTCCGGTCCGACCCACTTGACACCCATAAGAACAAGAACATCATTTCGTAAACAGTTACAGGGCAAGCCACATAGATATAGACACAGAGATACAATGTGATACACATTGCAGATACACGTGACATTAAAGTTCGAGGCTATGACACATGATACAGGAGTGCTGGTGAATTTTTATATCAATATTAGTTTATGCTTTTTATCCAAATTTGAATAATGAACAAAAGGATTAATGCAATTAACAGTTTGCTAGAATAGCCTTCATATATTGGTAAGCACTCTAAAGCAAGCTATATGCACACTGCATTACGTTTCTAGATGGTAAATTATGGATTTCAGACTTTGTTAGTACTCATATGTCCTTCAACATCTTAGGAAGATAAAGTTATTTCTATGGTGAGATATGCTTATTCATCAAGCAGCTGATATCTTAATGTTCTTTTCAGGCTTCTTACTGCTGAAGTGGCTTGGCCTGTTCCAGCAATCATTTATGTTGGGATCATTCTTTCTACTTTGGGTGCGGCACTTCAGAATTTGACAGGCGCTCCACGCTTGCTTGCAGCAATAGCAAATGATGACATTCTGCCTGTTCTTAAATATTTTAAAGTTACTGAAGGGGGTGAGCCTCACCTGGCGACACTATTTACAGCCTTCCTCTGTATTGGATGTGTCCTTATTGAAATCTGGATCTCATAACACCAACTATAACAATGTTCTTCTTCTGTGCTATGCGGGTGTAAATTTATCTTGTTTCCTTCTTGACCTCCTGGATGCTCCTAGTTGGCGTCCTCGGTGGAAGTTTCACCACTGGAGTCTTTCACTTATTGGGGCATTGTTTTGTATCGGTAGGTTGCTTTCTCACTCATTCTATTTTCCAATGTTACATGCTTGTATGTTTTATGAGGCATTATTGATCTTATGAGCCATATTTGCACAAGTATTCTGTAGCGTCAACTAAAGGGCACTGACTGTATGTGCCTGAGTATATTTGAGCCCTTAAAAATATCGTTACACAGAAAGTTAGGATTTTATTTAAATGTTGGCTACTTTGGCACTTGAGTGACACTCCAGCACTCCTTGACATTTGATGACCGATACTTTCTGGGGACATCTGAATGACACTCATTCATAAACTTAAGATACTGATCATTTTGCTATGGTGAAGCTTTTATATGCACAATGTCAAACGTACGTGTTATTGCATTAAAGTCCAAATCTGTTTTATTGAACTGTGGACCAGTTGGTTAAGTGGTTTGCTTGATGCATACATAGATGCACACACATTTATATGGCTATCTATCTATAAATTATAGGCATGTCCCCATGTCAGGTTATTTGAAGCTTCCTTACCAGGAACTTTTTGACACCTAGTCAGTTTACAGTTGTGTCAGGTTTCCATCAATACAACTGCTTTAACAGGATAAACCCAGGTCCGCCATCAATAGCAATGCAACCAAAGGGGGGAAATGAAGGGGAAAAGGGGAAATATTACAATGTTTATGGTGTGGATCTGATGTGTTTAATGGACTTATGAGGGTTTGACTCAAGATATAACTCAGATAAATGGTTCATGGTGTTTAATTAATGTGCAGCAGGTTCATTTCTCTTGTTTTCTCTTAGTACACCTTTGGTGCTGATGCGCAAGAAAGTAATACATGGTATTCTTGTAGTGTATTGAAATTGATGATAAACTTTTTGTAGTGCAGTGATCATGTTTCTGATATCGTGGTCGTTTACTGTGGTGTCCCTGGCCCTTGCTAGCCTTATATACTACTACGTAAGCATAAAAGGAAGGCAGGAGACTGGGTGATGGCTTCAAGAGTGCCTACTTTCAGCTGGCTCTACGGAGCCTTCGGTCATTGGGTGGTAAGTTAAAATTATTCCATTGCTATATGATGATAGCTAAAGGAGTATGATATAGTTAAAAATATTCCATTGCTATATGATGATAGCTAAGGAGTATGGTATAGTTAAAAATATTCCATTGCTATATGATGATAGCTATAAGGCATATGATATTTTCACTTACCACTCCTAAAATTTTGAGCATGACACTTTTATACTCCTTTGCATCCCTCAGTGGTATTAGAAACTAAACATTTTCAATCTCCATTACATTTAGTTTCATTAATTAAGTATTTTGCACTAATATGTGACCCTTTCTTTTCTGTAAATTCAGTTTTCTTTGGCTTTAGTGTGGCCATGAAGGGGCAGCAGCTGAGTTTTTTTTTTCTTTTTTTTCTTTTTCACCCTTTAAACTTTTCTGTGGACTCCCACATTGCAAGTGCATGTGCATGCACTGATGCTCTCTCTGTCTTTGCCTCCATAGCCGCCGCCGCTGACTCCGCCACCCCCCACAACAACTGACAGACAACCATCCCAACAAGAGTTTTCTCTCTTCTTTTTCCTTTTTGGCAAGCTTACATACATATAAGCCATGTAACACACACACACACACACACACACCACACAGAGATATCTGCAGGCGGCCCCCCCCCCCCCCCCCCCCCCCCCCCCCCCCCCCCCGCAACCCAACCCAACCCAGAAGAGTTTTTTTCCTCTTTTCTTCCTTTTTTCAAGCTTACACACAGATATGTGCCTCTCTTCCGAACCCCCAACCCAACGCACAGAGTTTTTTTGTCTCTTTTCTTCCTTTTTGGAAGCTTACCCGCAAGAGTTTCTTTCCTTCGTCTTCCATTTGGCAAACTTAGACAGACGCATGCACAAACACATGGACAAATATGTACTATTACACACCTGCAGTCTTCTTCTTATTAATCTCTCTCTCTCTCTCTCTCTCTCTCTCTCTCTCTCTCTCTCTCTCTCTCTACCAGCAAATCAAGTGCATCCCAAAAACTGGTATCCGATACCTCTTGTCTTTTGCCGCCCATGGGGGAAGCTGCCTGAGAACGTCCCGTGTCATCCCAAGCTTGCTGACTTTGCCAATTGCATGAAGAAGAAAGGCCGTGGTATGTCAATCTTTGTGTCAATAATAGATGGAGACTACCATGAGCTGGCCGAGGATGCCAAGACAGCTTGCCGCCAGCTCAGCACCTATATAGACTATAAAGGTGCGAAGGCGTGGGCGAGATCATAGTTGCCCCCAGCATGTCCGAAGGGTTCCGAGGCATTGTTCAAACCATGGGTCTCGGCAACCTCAAGCCCAACATTGTTGTCATGCGGTACCCAGAGATCTGGAGACGTGAGAATCTTTCTCAGATTCCATCCACCTTTGTTAGCATCATTAATGACTGCATTATTGCCAACAAAGCGGTTGTGATCGTTAAGGGTCTCGATGAATGGCCTGGCGAGTACCAGAGGCAGTATGGAACAATCGACCTCTATTGGATTGTCAGAGATGGAGGCCTGATGCTCCTCTTGTCTCAGCTCCTCCTCACAAAGGCGAGTTTCGAGAGCTGCAAGATCCAAGTCTTCTGCATTGCTGAAGAGGACACAGAAGCTGAGGAACTCAAGGCAGATGTGAAGAAATTTCTTTATGACCTCAGGATGCAGGCTGAGGTCATTGTTGTGACAATTAAGTCATGGGAGGCTCATGTTGAGGGGGGGCATCAGCAGGATGACTCACTGGAGGCATTCACAAGTGCACAGCGGCGCATAGCTGCATATCTTACAGAGATGAAGGAGACGGCTCGGAAAGAGGGGAAGCCGCTGATGGCTGATGGAAAGCAAGTGGTAGTGAACGAGCAGCAGGTCGACAAGTTCCTTTACACCACCCTGAAGTTGAATTCCACTATCCTCAGATACTCGAGAATGGCAGCTGTGGTGTTTGTCAGCCTTCCTCCGCCCCCATTGAATCACCCAGCATACTTCTACATGGAGTACATGGATCTACTGGTTGAGAATGTGCCGAGAATGCTTATAGTTAGGGTTACAGGAGAGACGTGGTTACCCTTTTCACATAATTAATTTACGCACACCAGTCTCCAGCATAAAAATTGTTGTAACAAATTTTCAATAGTCGTTCTTATAGCTGCCTTTCTCGCAGTTTCTTTAGATCATTATACATATTAAATTCGTTCTTTTTGGCCCCATTTGAGTTCATTCTGTCTCGTGGAGTATAGATGATTACAGAGAGCACAGACAATGAAGTTTGTTTACTTCTTCGCATGTTTGTTCATGAACTGATCTTGATATGTTGAGATGTAAGCCTGTATTTTTGCTACAGTTTGTATAATGATTTCTACTTTACATGTTATACATGTTATTCATCTTGATATGTTGAAATGTTTAATTTTTCCTGCACCTTCTTTTGTGACTGTTGGGTTAAGTTCCAGATCACAGGAACTTGGTCTAAAATGTTGAAAGATAAACTCAAACAAAGTCCCTTAGAGTTCCCAATACAATATTAATTAAGGAGATGAGAGGACAAATGCATTATGTAGTTTGTAATTACCAAGAGTCATTGTGAGGAAGTTTAAGAGTCATTGTGTGTGGAATTCCAATGTGTGTGGAATCTCAAGAGTCATTAGGAGTCTATAAATAGTGTTGTCATCCTTGAATGAAATGAGTGAGTAAGAGTTTGATAGAAAAGAAATTTTTGTGTTCTTACTCCTTGCTCCTCCTCCTCATATTTCTAGTTCTTCTTGTGCTAACAAATTGGTATCAGAGCATATGGTCCACGGGTTATCAGATATGGACTACACCAAGAAATTTTGCGAAGGGTGTGTACTTGGCAAGCAAACAAGGAACACTTTTCTGAAAAGGGCGGAATATCGTGCAAGGAGTTCTCTCAAGTTGGTACATACCGATATATGTGGCCCGATCACACCTAAGTCATTCAGTGAGAAGAGGTACTTTATCACCTTATTGACGACTACACAAGGAAGACTTGGGTTTACTTCATGAAAGAAAAGTCCGAGGCACTCGAGGTGTTCAAGAAATTCAAGATGCAAGTAGAGAAGACAACTGGTCTTTATATCAAGGCCTTACGATTGGACAGAGGCGGAGAGTACATGTCAACTGCTTTCAAAAGCTACTGCGAGGAACAAGGAATCAGAAGATTCCTGACTGCACCATACTCACCTCAGCAAAATGGTGTGGCCGAGAGGAAAACCGGACTATTCTTGATATGGTTCGGTTGATGTTGAAGAGCAAAAACATGCCAAAAGAATTTTGGGCAGAAGCGGTGCAATGTGCTGTGTATGTGCAAAATCGGTGCCCACATGCGAAGATGGGAGATCAAACACCCCAGGAAGCTTGGAGCGGACGAAAACCAACCGTATCACATTTGAGAATATTCGGTAGTGTGACCTATGCGCACGTACCGGATCAAAGAAGAACCAAGCTAGATGACAAGAGTAAGAAGTACGTGTTCATCGGGTATGACGAGAAGACAAAGCTTTCAAGTTATTCGACCCGATCGAAGAAAAGGTGGTTGTAAGCCGAGATGTGCAAGTGAATGAAGAAAGCGCATGGGATTGGAACAACAAAAAAGAGGTGACGCAGGAGGAAGAAATAGAAGAATCAACCTCTGCACCAATAATCAAACAGACAAGCCCTCCGACATCTGATGATGAAGAAGAACCAAGACAACCGAAGATGCGAAGCTTGCAAGATCTATACGAGACAACAAGCGAAGTACACTTGGTATGTCTTCTAGCGGATGCTGAGAATATCACTTTTGAAGAAGCAGTGAGAGATAAGAAATGGCAAGCCGCGATGGATGAAGAAATAAGTGCTATTGAAAGAAATGAAACTTGGGAGTTGGTGGAGCTGCCGAAAGGACATCAACCCATAGGAGTAAAATGGGTGTATAAGAAAAAGATGAATGCCCAAGGTGAGATAGAAAGATATAAGACACGTCTAGTAGCAAAAGGCTATAGACAAAAGGCTGGATTGATTATGATGAAGTCTTTGCTCCAGTCGCGAGGATGGAGACAATTCGGCTTCTTATATCCCAAGCAGCACAATTCAAGTGGCCAATATATCAATGGACGTGAAGTCAGCATTTTTAAATGGTGTGCTTGAAGAAGAAGTATATGTGGAGCAACCTCTTGGATACATGAAAGCCGGGAAGGAGAAAAAAGTGTTGAAGTTAAAGAAGGCGCTATATGGGCTGAAGCAAGCGCCGCGAGCATGGAATACCCGAATCGACACCTACCTCAAAGGGAACAGGTTCATGCAATGTCCTCATGAGCATGCATTACATGTGAAGAAAGGTAAAGTGCGACTGAGTCACGTTGCGAGTCGTGATCAAGTGGCAGATATCTTTACAAAGCCGCTACCAACAACGCTATTCGAAAATTGCAAGAAGATGATTGGAATGAAGGATGAAAAATGTTTGAGTTTAAGGGAGGAATTTGTTGAAAGATAAACTCAAACAAAGTCCCTTGGAGTTCCCAATACAATATTAATTAAGGAGATGAGAGGACAAATGCATTATGTAGTTTGTAATTACCAAGAGTCATTGTGAGGAAGTTTAAGAGTCATTGTGTGTGGAATTCCAATGTGTGTGGAATCTCAAGAGTCATTAGGAGTCTATAAATAGTGTTGTCATCCTTGAATGAAATGAGTGAGTAAGAGTTTGATAGAAAAGAAATTTTGTGTTCTTGCTCCTTGCTCCTCCTCCTCATATTTCTAGTTCTTCTTGTGCTAACATAAAATGTGCATATCACGGTTGAATTTTGTGGAACAAGATCATAATTTGCAGAATAGCTTTATTTGTTAATGGTGCACCCATTCACCCTCACACACACACACACACACACACACACACACACACAGAAGAGAGAGAGAGAGAGAGAGAGAGAGAGAGAGAGAGAGAGAGTAAATATGGTGGAAGATTAAAATATTTGGATTCATCAATAAATTTCTGTTGATGAATCAGGTACAACTGTTAGATTTGATACAATTACCAATTGCAAGTGTATTGTAGTTACAAACAAAGCTCAAATACAGTAATAGTAGTTTTGTTGCAAGGGTGACAAAGAATAAAAGCATGTGAATTATATGTCTCAATGATTATAAAAGGTATACATTGGCTAAAATGTGCAACACACCATGGAAATTGATCCAACAGATCTTGCTTACTAAAGTCGTGAGAGCTCACGACTCATGATTGCTATTTGTTTATAGTGCCAGTGTGCCACCACTCAATAATATTACATAATAGGGTTAGAATATAATGCATTACGAATATGAAATTTTGTCACTCCTGTCAACGTGATGTTAGCTCTTCATGAGTCTTCAATGTGGTGCCTAAAAAATATTGACCTTTTGTTGGGGACTCATTTTGGTACGTTGACGGGGTGCAATTCGGACATACACTGGTCAATCATATATAAATGAGATGATAAATCAACAAAGATACTTCTTAGTCATGAATATAAACTACTATCAAATAACTAAACATGAATTATAAAATGAATTATATATATAATTTCATCTCTTGTGTAAATATATCATGATGAAATATATATGTACATTAGTTAACCAATATGTATATGAAATATCTCATAAAAAATATGTTTCTAATATTTGCATTTTTACATTTGAACAATTTTCATGATCAACCGGGTTTTATATTTATGATCTACAAGTAGAACTCGGTACATGTAAACATATCTAGCAAATCGAGCTATCTATAAGAAACATACTCTAAAGTCATCAATATCTACGAAAATGAATTCCATATCAAGATAACAAACAAGTATAAATTATCAAGGAATAACATGAAACATATTAAACATAATATTTCAAATTTAATAAATAAATCATGCTTTTTAATATTGATTAATTGTTTTATATAACTAAAATATGGTCATGAATAATTAGATTCAATAAAAAGATTATATATATATAATACAATGAAATTTAATTATTTCTCAAAAAGTGCATGATATGCATATATCTAAAATAAAGGATAAAAGAAATACGCAATCCATAAATCATATCCTCATGATGATACATCAGATTTGACTAAAGATGAATTCTATTTAATAAAATTAAAATAATACTAAAGCAGATTTTGAAAATTCTTTTTTAAAGAGTCAAATGTCAAGTTGATGATCATAACTATAACATTTTCATCATCAACCAAATTGTCAATAATCTCATTTGGTTCAGCAAAAAATCCGAGACATCCAAATGGGTGATATCCATTAACTTATTTTGTTGATCATCAAAAATATCATTAAAATCAGTGAAGTTTGTTTCTTTTCTTTTTCCTGATTTTCTCAATTGTTGTTTTACTTCTAGTGGTAGTATGTGACTCTCTTATTTTAATCATGATTATGATCATCTTGATTTCTAGAGTTAAATTGGTCATGATCACGATTACATCTAAAATTGTTTGCATTCACTTTGGAGAATGATGTACTTGCATTTACTTCAGGGAATAGTTTTGAATCAGTTAAATGAGATTGATGATTATCAAAATATCATTATTTTGTTCAACAATCAGAAGGGAAAGATTAGCTGGGAATATTTCTTAAATCCCTTTTTCATGATATTGCTGCTGTAGGAGCATTTTTGATGCATGAAAAGTGATAAATATTTGAATTTTAGAATCTTTTCTCAGATGATCAAATTAAAAATCAAATAGAAGAATATATGCTTAATAATATGCTCAAAACTACAGGTTCGAATCCATTAATTTAGGGATTCAGGCTTTAAAATTATGTCTCAATTTAGAACTTCAGATTCTATAATCTTTTAAAACTTCATGTTTAAATCTTTATATTGTGAATTTCATGTTCATATATGAATAAAGGGAAAATTTATTAAAATTGAGAGCCAGCAAAAATAAGAGAAATGACCAACATGCTATATATTAGTATAAGTTTAGGTAAATAAGTGTAAGATTGTATGTTTCAAACAACACATAATCAACAAGATAGAAGAATCAAGCACGGTTAAAGAACCATAAAGTTCTAGTCATGTCTGCCCATTCAAATATCAGTAAGATAATCAGATCAAATAAAATAAGAAATTAGAGAGACTATACCAAGACCGAGACCGCAACCACAAAGCACCTCAACTAGAAACAAAAGAATCATGCTTATAACATACTATAAAATTGGAGGAATGAGACAAATAATAAAAAAAACATATTTTCACACAATATAAGTGTAGAGAGAGATCTTTCTTCCTTTCTTTGAATTCAATCATCTAAACACTTATTTATATGTATGCATGGGAGGGAGATGAAGAGTCAAGCTCTTAATCATAGGCAAAGCAAAAAGTATAGGTTACAAGATTAATAGTGGGAGTTGAATGGTGGACTAAAACTACAATGTGGTATTACATGAGTTATGGTGGGAAATGTAGGGACATCCATATTATTTATCATTATTTACAACATAAAATATTATGGTTACTCATATAAATTTATTGAATACAATTTCTTTCAATTTAATGAGGAGATTAGTGCCACATTTTGCAAAATATTCAGCATAAATTTTTTCCCCTAATAAATATGTGATTTTAATTTTTAAGCCCAAAAATCACGATATGGCAGCCCAGCCCCTAGGCTCAGTAAGTAGCTGATAGATTTTCTAATATAAGAAGAAATAAGGCTAGTGAATAAACTATTAGTTCATACAATTGCAGCGATTGGATAATGTGGATGAACACTTCATCAACTTTAACCCTGGAGATGAAGACAATCACAACATCATCATCAAGGTTTTTTAATCTCGTTCCGTCTATTTACTCATTATTTCTCCCACAATTTTGTTGGAATCTATCAGCAATAGAGAATAGCAACATACCAGAGAATAACCTCCAATTGCATGAACACGCAATCAAAGGGAAGAAAGTAAGAACACAAGAATTTAACAAAGATCGGCAATTGCCTACGTCCTCGGGGCAGAAAGGGAGAGAGATCTTATTAATCAAGATACAATCAATAGGGGGCAATACCCCTCTTTATTTAACCACAGAGTCCATGAAAGTAAGAAAACTAAACACTCCGAATTCGGACCAGAAACGAACTCTGAATCCAATTGAAAATCGCCCAGAGACAAACGTTGTGACAGTCCAGTTGTCCTATCGATAGACTGAGCCAGTCTGCACTAATCCTGACTCTCGAGAAATGCCAGTCGACAGCCATGGGGGCCCCTATCGACAGGGCCCTATCGACAACCAAGATGGCACGTCGACAGACAAAGTAAAGTGCTTCTCCCTGTTGGCATATCAACGCATCTGCTACATCCTAGCACTTCATGCAAATTCTGTACTAACACCAAGGAGTTAAAAAAAACTCAACCATTAAGATTTTACACTCTCTCTCCACAATCTTCACCATGGTGAAGATTTCTCAAATCTGAGCTGAACACAACATAGCACCATGTTGACTCCATCAGGCTGCACCAATTTGGTTGCCTACGTACCCTCTGCCCAGGGGATCAAGCCATCCATAGTTCATCCAAATGAGTTCTACCGAGCTCAAGTAACTTGAAGGATATGGAGTAATTCCTTGCAATGCGTATACTTTCCCAGAATAACTATGGTAAGCATATCAGTGAGATTCTCCTTCATGTGAATCTTTTGTTACTCAATGTCACCCTAATCAAGAATCTAATAAAGTGAAACCTGACGTCGATGTGCTTCGTCCTTGCATGATACACCTTATTCTTTGCCAAATAAATAGTACTCATGCTACCATAATTGATTTTCAACAGATCCTGATCAATCTCCAAGTCATCAAGCAATCCTTGAAGTCAAATTGTCTCCTTTATAGCCCCCTTCATGGCCATATACTCGGTCTCCGTAGTCGACAATGCAATAGTAGACTATAGAGTAGTGCGCCAGCTAAGTGTAGAGTAGTGCGCTAGCTAACCGGTGCTTGAGACAATGTAAACGCATATCCCGTTGTAGACCGGCATTTATCGAGATCTTTTGTATAGTTGGAATCATCGTATTTGATACACTGCTACTTACTTGTAACATCATTCTTGAATACCAAAGCAATGTCTATGGTACCTTCGATGTCCTGTAGAATCCACTTCACTGTCTCCTAATTAATGACCCCTGTCAGGATTGTGCATGTATCTGCTACCTGTTGAGATAGCTTATGACATATCAGGCCTTGTACACACCATTCATATATTAAACTACCAACCACACTAGCATAGGGCACGTGAGTCATGTATTCACACTCTTCAACAGAAGTAGGAGACATAGTAGCTTTTAACTTGAAATGAGGTGTCAATGGTGTACATACAAACTTCGTATCGTTGTTGATGTTAAATTTCTGAAGTACCTTCTTCAAACACCCCTTTTGTGTCAAGCTAACCTTACCACATTTTCGGTCTCGCTCAATCTCCATGCGCGCCTTCTTCGCTTCACCCATATCTTTCATCTCGAACTCAAAAGACAAGTCCTTCAGTTTGTCAACTACAGATCTGCACTTGGAAGCAATAAGCATATTATCGACATACAACAGTAGATAGATATACTCTTCACTCGGTATCTTATTGTAATATGTACATGGGTCGTAAAGGCTTCGTGTGTACCTCTTGCCTCGATGAAGCTGTCGAAACGCTTATATCACTGTCTTGGTGATTGCTTTATCCATAAAGTGATTTCTTCAACTTGCATGCCATATGTTCCTTTCATACAATCTTGAACCCCGTTGGCTGAGACATTTAGATCTCCTCCTCAAGATTGCCATGAAGAAAGGCGATCTTCATGTCGAGCTAATCAAGCTCCAACTCGTATTGTGCTACCAGTGCTAGTAAAATCCGAATAGACGAGTGTTTCACAACGAGTGAAGAAATCTCATTGTAGCCAATGCCTTTTCGTTATGCGTAGCTTTTAGCTACCAATTTGGCTTTGTAGCGTACAGTATCACTAACTGGAGATCCCTGTTTCTTTGCAAAAATTATTTACAATCGATCACCTTCTTTCCCTTGGGCAATTTTGAGAGTTCTCAAGTGTCGTTCTTGCGTAGAGAACTCATCTTCCATCATAACATCCTTTCACATCTTGGTCTCTAAACTGATTTCAGTTTTTCTATATGTAGACAGAATTTCCTCGTCAATAATTGGGAGAGCATAGGCCCCTATCATGTTAGTAGTGAGCCAGCTGGGCTTACGTGAATTTCTCTGGGCTCTTCCAACTGCAATGGATTCTTGGACATCACTATAGTCTGTCTTGATCCTCATCATCATCATCAGCATCCTGATTGGTTATATGATCACCCCCTGGTGTCACTGCGGGTATGATCTGAAATGATACTGATCTGTCTAGAGACGGTGAAGTAACATCACTCTCTTTCTACTGTAATATCCTGTCGATCATCTTACTCTTCACCTGCTGAGAGTTTGCAGGCTTCATTATTGAAGTCTCATCAAACATGACATCTCTGCTCAAGATAAACTTCCTGTCCTTCGGGTCCACAATTTTGTAGCCATTTATGCTCTTCTTGAATCCTACGAACACACTTTTTCTCACCCTTGGGTCCAACTTCTCTTCATTGATATGATAATAGGCCGAATAATCAAATACCCGAAGCAAATCATAATCCTGAGCAACTTTTTCCGATCAAGCTTTCACGGGAGTTTTACCTCCTATCGCAGATGAATACAACCTGTTAACGAGATAAAAAGCATACGCCAATGTCTCAGCCTAAAAAGATTTAGATATGTCGGGTTGGATAACTTGCACCAGACCTTCTCTAGTAAGGTCATGTTTATCCTTTTAGCCACCCCATTTTGTTGCGGTGTTTCTCTTACTATGAAGTGCCTTTCTATGACCTCATCGTGGCATAACTATAGGAAAGGATTGATTGTGTGCTCTCCTTCGTTGTCTGAACAGAGTACCTTGATCTTCCTTCCCGTACTCTTCTCTATGTTCCTCTTTCACTCTACAAGCAACTTCAGAATTTTCTCTTTGTGCTTCATGGTATATACCAAACACCGCCGAGAGTAATCATTTATAAAAGATACAAAATAGTGGTTACCTCCAATAGATGTTGTCTTGGTAGGTCCCCAGACATTTGTGTGCACATAATCTAGAATCCCCTCGATGCAATGAGTCGCGGCGCCGAATTTCACCTTGGTCTTCTTTCCGATGACACAATGTTCATAAAAATCTAATTTGCAGGTATTGACACCTTTCAATAAACCTTACTTTGCAAGAGCTTGTCAAGACTTTTCTTTTGTATGTCCGAGTCTCATATGTCAAAGTCGGGTGCAATCATTATCTGAATTTGTAGAAGTCGTCACTTGTCATGTAACCGTAAGTAGTATAGGTTATTGCGTCAGACGCCTTTCAAACCACCATCGAGCCTCTAGTCATCTTGAAAACACCATCTCTAATAGATACTTCAAGACCTAGTGACAGGTCGTCTTCGACAGCACAACAGCCGTGATTGTGTATTGGACTCGGGCGGCAGCACTCGGCGTAGTTGGTGGCACAACGATGAGCACAAGGATGTAGGAGTGGGATGATGGTGCTGGAGTTGTTGCGGATTGAAGAGAGAGGGAGAAGAAGACTAGAGATGATGGCGACGCGAGGATGAGGTCTTGTTGGCAGTGTTGGCGCAGATGATGATGGTGCTCGGGTTGTTGTGGATGACTACGGTGTTCGTGGGCAGCGCAGGGAGCTTGCAGGAAGAGAGAGAAGGAGATGGGAAGGCGTGTGCTGGCGGTGGAGTGAGGGAGATGGTGATGTGTTCACGTGAGGAGAAGGGTTGTAGGTTCCGTGCAGCAGAGGGAGAGAGACGAATGTGAAGATGTGGGTGGGCATGTGGGAGAAGGATTGGGATCTTGTAAAAAGAAAATTTGAGTTTCTTGTGGATATTTGGAGAGAGAGTTAGGGTTTTGAAATGTGAAAAAAGGGATAACTATGTTTAGAGATTGCGATAAATAGGTGAGGGGATAATTTTGAATTATGGTTTCACACTAAAAATACGGGAGAATGGGTTTCGCACTCAAATCACAAAAGAAATTTTCATTTTGAAAACACTCAAAATTTCATTAATTAATTTTCATTACAAATTTATTCAATTAATGTCAATATATATGCTAACAAAACATTCACTTTCATCTCACAGTCGATGTGTGACTAAACTAAACACACGACTAAAACAAAACACACGACTAAACCAACTCAACATAAAATATAAAATACAAACTCGGACACCAACAAACATCAAATAATTATAGCTCGACGCTTTCGTGTGCATGTTGATACTTCCGTCTCGAACACTGCTCGGATGTCCTCATATGATCAATTCAACACCCCAAGGAGTCCTGGTAAGTCTTGATGCCTCATTTTGCTGCATGTATCATGCAAGTTCATGCCCATAATGAGTGAGGTTTTGTGAATAGGCGGATCTATACCCAGCTCCGGATCTGGGCATGTATTCTTGGCACATGAACAGGAAATCCTACCAAGTTCTGCAAGGTGCGTTCTAGAAAAATATCATCCTTAATATAAACTGAATGATTCTCAATTTACTCTCATGTCCGGTTTCTGTTGGAATAACCTTCACGGAAATTGCTCATAAACTTTCAAACAAAAGGTAAAATGCAAATTCAATGAAAGCCGTCAACTCATTGCAGTAGAATTTTTTTTTGCTAATTCTGTGTTAGAAAGCAACGCAAGATAAAACTAATGGCGAACTATTCTGCCTGTAAGCTGTTGTTCAGAGTAGTTGAACGAGCACCTTCAGCATGTAACCTGATAGAAATTGTGAAACAGGTTCAATTGAAGTGGAGCAAGATGTTAGAGACTTTAAGATCCGCAGGCTATCAGAGAATAGGCCTGACAAAGATTCAGGTATTTAATCAAACTAGTGAAATTAATCGAAACTTTCTATTATCATCACTGATAAAAGATTTGCCAATGTTTGCACAAAATTTTAACTGATCAGATTTGTTGGAAGAAACTGGGACAACTCAGACTCCGCGTAAGTGATTACGGAGTCCTCAGCTAACAAGGTCACCCAATCAATTCGAGAACGTACGTACAGAATAAGATTATCATATATTAATGATAGTTTTCTCGCTTGGACCTTTATCATTACAGTCTCTTCTACTATCAAATATCTGTTGTCATAAACTCTCAGAAATCATAACAAAAGTCGGAGGTTACATGGTCTGTATCTCTCTACAGGCATCTCAAGCTGCAATTTGACACCCCAGGCAATCCACAGTCTGAATCAATTGATCAGCTCGCTGCCGGTATGTATCGGAGAAAGGCTGCTCAGCTCTTCTACCAGACATGTGGTAATTCTTTGCTTTCTAAATAGCATTCTGCAGATGAATGTTGTATTTTATACGGCCACTCTGGAATTTGTGAAAGTTTTCTGATCTCCAGATGGCCCAAGATGCAATCTGAAGCTATAGTTCCCTCCAGGAGCTGAAGGAAACAACATAGGCTAATATAGAATAATAGCCTTTTGTGGATACTTGGATGCAAACATATCGCTGTTTACATGCGAAAGTTGTTACTACTTTGTAGATCCATGACGCATCTCCGAAGATTATGATGACATAAACCTTTGGTATGTATTTGCACCTCAATGATACAAAGTAAAAATATCTGAAAGTTTATCCTGATGTAAATACACTTTTCACTGCCGTTGTATCCAAAATGTTGGTACATTCAAGTGTAATAGTTATAATTCAGGGGAAATAATGAAATGATCCCATATTCCATAAATTCTCAACATCACCCCTGAGAAAGGGTAAAGAACCAATCATTTCTTATGAACTTGCAACATACAACAGCCCTGTTATATTTGCAAAGTAAAAGAAACCGCGAACAGTGGAAAATGAGCTGCATAATGCACCCAAGAAAATTACCATCAGAGTTGCAACATGTTTAATATTTCAATGTCAGTAGTGAATCAAGATGGGGTTGCAATTATCTCTGCAGCCTGCACCAGGTTTTTCAACTGTTTAAGGCCGATTATCATCATCAGCACCTTCATCAAATACTCCAGAGGATCCAACATGGAAATCAAGCTGCTTCTGATGCTTTAGGCGGCGGCGCTCATCAAAATCTTCCCAACCTTCGACCTGTTACAAGTAAGGTGTGGTAAGAATACTGAAAACAACAAAAGCCTTGAACACTTAACTACGGTAGAAGATCCCACTATAGAACTTCACTCAGACTGCAAATAGGTCAAGCGACACGATACGGACACTGAACTTGAATGTCTGGGTTGTGCTGCATTCCATTTTTTTATTTTTTTTTTTATTTATGTAATTGGTTGCTAATAGATTGAACCTACAGTAAGAGGCGAGTTTGACACCGACCATAAGTTACTAGGATGAGGTGCAAAAGTGGGACACAAGATGCAACACAGATAAGGAATACGTAGTCCTAAAAAACATAAGAAACATGTGGATGTATATGTACATGTATGTGAGCACATTTGTGTGTATAATATCCTGAATTAAATAGTTAAAATTAAATCCACGATGAAACTTTAAGCTAGAAATTTTCTACAAAAAAATTGCAAAAAGCAAGTATTACAGAAAAAGAAATGTTCGCATAATTTATAAACATAGGAAAAAATATCGAATATAACACTTCTTCAAATATAATTCTTCATATACATTTATATCTTTTAAATACATGTTCTACACTCCACAATTTGTTTTGTTATATTTTAAATCAATGCAAGTAACTGTTTTCCAAGAATTTTCTTATCTACAAGTTGTTCTACAAAAAAAATCTCCTATTAGTGGAAAACTGGTAAGTAATATTCTAAATATGTTTTACAGTTTCTCTAACAAGAAAACTAGTGTTATACGAGTTTCCAATGTGAGTTGAGGGTAAGCAAAATGACGGTGTTGGAAAATGCTCTAACAGTACAAATATGATGTCCTAAAAAGTTTTGGAAACCCAAAAGTATCATAAACATTTCCTTTTTATTTTTCATATATGGTATATTGTCAGTATCTAAACTAGTTTCCTACATATGACCCGGGCTTAAATAATTTGCAATAGATCTTCAGGTAGTTGCCTAAGAAGATACCTGCCGTAAGACATCATTGGTGATCTCAGTGCCATGTAGATTGAGAGTTGACAGCTGTGTGCACATCTTGAACAATGTTGAAGGAGAGATTTAAGACCATTGTTACTTAGATGCAGCACCTGAAACATAGCCAAAGATGCCATCTTAGAGAGGCATAAAATATTTATAACAGTCAAGACCCATGCTGAAGTGACGCACGAATCAAATTGCATATGAAATTTTCACTTTTCTGTGCACAACACAATTGCATGAGTCTTTTCTTTCTCTGAGTCCCCCCCCCCCCCCCCCCCCCGCGGGTGTATTGTTGTTTGTTTGTTTGTTTGAGACCTTTGGGTCTTCTGGTTTTTGTTTCGGTCCTATTGTGTGTGCATGAGCATGCGCATCCATATGTGTGTTTAGTTTCTGCAGAGTTTGATCCCCAACGAATGAAGGAGTGGGCACTTTTTTAATAATCTGCTCTGAAACATGGTACCATCCACTTGTAAAATCTGTCATCTTATTTCCTGTTTTTCTCTCTGCTAGCAATAGCTTCCAAGATGCATGTGAAAATCCGGAAAGGATGGTTTTCTTAAGCCTCATGGAGGTGCAGCATCTATATCAGTTCAGAAACCCCTCAATACCTTCTGGTTGTGAATTCTAAACTCTCATCCTCAAGGAACACACACTCAAAAACCAAATAGCTAAAATCTGCAAACTAAAAATGTCGCCTATTTACTTCATATTAAGGAAAGAAAGAATATTCCATCAAATTAGTTAGATGGGAGGATACCAACCAATATAGGAAGGTACAAAAACTTCAAAAAGAAGAAATAAACTACATAACTCAGAT
>JAVJIF010008700.1:0-164171 GCA_038442645.1 Agave tequilana
CCCATTCGAAGGCAGCTATGTGATCACTCCATTGTGGGATTTTTCCCACTCAGAGGATCATGTATGTAGCCCCTGCTGATGGAATTTTCTCACTCGGAAGTGTCAATGCAGACTTGTCACAGGTTTTTCTCAATCGTCCTATGAGAGCTAAAACCCTCCGTTGTGGGATTGTCCCCACTTGGAGTCTCCCCACTATGCTGCAGGGATTTCTCCCTCTTAGAGCTCCCATTTGATGTTTCCACTGATGGGATTGCCCCCATTCGAGCATAGACACTAGCCTACAGGCTCCCCACATCTGAACCTATGGGCAGATGAACCCCCACTAGTTTTCCTCTGCCAGCTTCCTTCTATATTCTGATGATGGGATTTCTCCCACTCAGAAGATAGCTCTGTTGATGAGATATCCCACAGAGAGGGCACTCTACTGATGGGTTTACTCCAACATTGAATATCGGATCATCACACCAGATATGGGCCCCCTGTCGGAACAGATGCATCAAATCTGCATTCGTGATACCCTCAATTTAGACCAACTTTTTGCAGGGTCCAATAAGGCTAAGACTATGCGTGACCAAGGTATATTTATGAGGGTTTTCGTTTTTTGGATTACCCTCTCAACTTACCAGTCCCACATGGTCATAAGTCCAATTGCTCTCCTGAGAATGAAAAGCTTCAGATTGAATTTTTCCCACTCGGAGGCGGTAACACACGGCTCCTTTACGACATTCAAGATGCTCCATTGTGAGATTTTTCCCTCTCAGAGATCGGACTCTGATGGAGGGATTTACCCTTCTTAAAGCTCCGGCTTCGCCAGCTCCACTGGTAGAATTTCTCCCACTCATAAGCAAAAGCGAACCCGACTCCATTGTAGGGATCACCCTCTCTTAGAGACTCCAACTCCATAAATTGGGATTTTTTCCACTTAGAGGATACAAATTTATAGGTACGATTGAGGGACTAAATGCTCACTCGGGAACCATTCGCCAACCAGCACCCACGTTTCAGAACATCCACAAACCAATACCAGACATTTTGGAGTCAAAGCAAATGCTCTAAGGAGGCATCCAATTATAGACGAAAATAATGGGTAAAACAAACTAGACAGATCTAAATAATATCTTCATTAATGCTTTTATATAAATTTTTTGTTACATCCGTTCCATTTCAAATACACACTGGTTACATCTAATAAGAGTATACAAGATCTATCACCCGTTTGTGTTTACCTTTTTTTGAAAAGAAATACAATAAATTCTCTCCTACCTATCCAAACCTACCGAGTAAGTTTCCTATGCTTAAGCAAACAAAGATCTGCTTGTCGGAGAAACGTTCACACAGACACATGTTATTGTCACACACCTTCCGCAGAACTCGGAGGGAACTCGGGGATGTTCCTACACAAAATAAGTGATCCTCCAGCTGAACCTTTTTTCTCTCTGACCAGAATACATCTCCAAAGAAGCCAGATGGACCTTCAGGATATACAAGACAATGATGATATTATACCACAATCATTTATCTTGAGGAAGAGACCAGAACTCCTAAAGGAAGAGTGCTTCATCGTAAGGCACCCCCTGCTTCTTTCCCCGCGCCTCGCCTTAAAAAGA
Source organism: Agave tequilana (assembly GCA_038442645.1). NCBI lineage: Eukaryota > Viridiplantae > Streptophyta > Magnoliopsida > Asparagales > Asparagaceae > Agave > Agave tequilana. The sequence continues at coordinate 1,608 of JAVJIF010008700.1, forward strand.
GTCTCCCAAGACGAGAGCGATGGGATCCAGCTAGGAATAAAGATAGTCGAGCATAAAAGACGGCGATGGAATCAAGTCCACCTTCGGTACTGTCCAGAACAGCACCCATTCCTACACTCATCCGCCATTAGGAAAAAGAAGATCTCAAAGCATCAAGCTAGGAGTTGATTTGGCCCGATCGGAGATCAGATGAGCAAATTAAGTCAAAAAAAGAAACCTCCCTGCCTTTCTTGGTGCAAAAATTGATGTTTTGCGACAAGATCATCACGAAGACTGATGTGTTGCGCAAACCATTTCTACCATCTTCATCTTTATCCTTCTCCTTTCTCCATCGGATGAAGAAGAAGAACAACATCGCTATTTACTAGACAAGAAGTTTGGGGGTTAAAGAATTCTTTAGAAGATGGGCAGACTTCTTTTAGGGATCTGCCTTATTTATAGATGAAGATAGCAGATCATCTCCTATTCAAATTCTCAACCACCCCAGAGAAGTCAGTTCATATCTCACAATTTACGCATATTGAATCAGCTAGATATTAGTCATCTTTGTTTGTAACGGTCCCAGATTTCCTAAATTCCAAATAACAAAATATTCTTTTAAACTGATAGATTATCGTAATCATTTCCAAGCTCTTAAAATTTTCGGCAGCACTTCCTTTGTAAATGCTAACATGCCCAAATATACATTTCAATTTACAGTAATTTTGACCAACAATAGACCACTTATTCTCAGTTCAAACATGTAAGTCAAAGTTAACAATCGCCCAAGCAATCATAATAATAATACCTCGGCTCACCACGGCCTGTTAATTCTCTAAATAATAATTTCGGCTTGACATCGCCTACTTATATGAAACAAAAGAACATATGCCCGAAAGTACTCCTCTCGTCATCCACAATATAAACAGATCTAACTATAACTCTAACACATCACCATAATTACAATCTAACTTACTTCATACATATCCATCTCTCATAACGTACATAAGTATCAGTATACATCAAGTAGGATTTCCAACAGGAACTAAATTACAATCCAATACAATCATTAATATAAACTTCTCAACAAACGCCTAAATCTGAAGCTGGTCTTCTGCCATACAGCGACCTGAAACATAAAACTGGGAGGGAGTGAGCTCACAGCTTCAGTGAGAGAGAATCAAAGTGAATCAAGGCAGGAAAATACAATTAAGGGGCTGTTTCTTTCTTTAACAATTTTTGCAAGTACAGATGACAAATGAAACGAGGAGAGAGCAATATCTTATAATGAATGATTAACACAACAATCCTATACTCTATGTGACGGTCTGACTTCTCTAGAATCGATTCTCTTTAACTTTCTTTAATTTTCTGCTGCAGATTACTTGGTCTAGGAATTCAGTAAGATACTCTCTCAGTTATTATAACTTATGCATGGTTCTGTTTTAAGTACTTTTAAACACATATCATCACATAAGTCATATCTCATACATTAGTTACAACCAATCAAAATCGAAGTTTCATGGGGGGTAAGTATATGTCTTGGTAATACAATATCACAATATCACCCCATATCATCTAAGTATAATTTATCCATATGGATAATGCGATCACACATAATCATACTACACTTCACGATATTCGCATATCATACTTAGAGACATGCCAACACACACATGATACACATGCATATACAACCACAATGAAGTGTGAATCCCCGTCTTCTTCTCCCCTCCTACCGGCTCCCGCCCGGCCCTCCTTCCTCCTATATATATATTTGTATCAGTATACAACAATAACACCGTCTTCCCCCTCCTACCGGTTCCCGCCCGGCCCTTCCTCCAATATATATATATATATATTATATATAATATATATATATATATATATATATATATATATATATTATATATATATATATATATTATTAATATATATATATATAACAATCCCACCGTCTTCCCCCTCCTACCGGCCCCTTCCTCCAATGCAAAAGATGTAACAAACATATCACACACATATTTATAAGCACAAATAATGATTTCGTCACAATACGAACACCAACCCTTTAGTGTAGTTTACCTTTAGCTTGACACTTATGTCCATTAACATCCATATATGACACACCATATGTGTATACATATATATGAGTTACAAGTTAATACTGTAGTGATCTATTCATCTCAATTTAATGAGTCAGCTCTCCTCATTTACTTTGTTAAGTATTAGCCTCTTGAGTTGTGCTACTAGCACATCAACATTCAATTATGTAGCATACAATCATGATCGTAAATTTTACAATGCATACACGTCATGGAGATCAATTTATCGACAAGACAAATACTAAATTGTTGCTTGAGGGCAAAGATAATTGTCACATAGGTATACAACTTTCTAGTTATGTTCATGTGACATCCCCATCAATTTCATTTATATTCAACGTACATCATGGTTGTAAACAATCATCACTTAGATGTGGATGCACAGTGTATCAATAACCATATGAAGAATAAACAATATCAACAAGTTATCTATTATGAGAAACTCTTATAATAATTTACACCCGTGTATCCGTAATAATGTTGGATTTCTATTCACATCAACGCACCCGAGCTTTCATTCATACGTCTAACATCACTAGTTTCTTAACGCTCAATTTCAGTATGGTTCCGTCAGAACTCTCCTAATATCATAATTATTCGGCTAGTTAATCAATTAATGACTACCAATATTATTAGACAAATCATTACCAACCTTGATTCCCGACTCCGTAATTAACAGTTTCAGCTCTGATGATTTTCATAATTGCCACCTCCGTAACTATTGATTTTCAATCTCACAATTTAAAGCGAAGTATCCTCTATGGACACCAACATCAATTATTTAATTTGCTCAAGCCTAAATTTACATCTTTATGAGACAATATGAAAAGATACAGTTTTCTTAGCTCACAGCCATGTGGTATCCGCTCTATATTTCTTCGTAGTCTTCCGTTGCATCAGTTTATAATTAACCATCAATATTAGATCTTTCTTCCTATTGAGAAAGTAATTAGCTATTGTTCATAGCCAGGGTAAACAATGAAGTGCTGTTAAAATAAAGCTTGAAGACTCCTGCAGCCTATTACCTATATATGATGAGTTTATGAATCAAGATCTTCGCATATACTATTTAGATAACTAAATCTCCTAAACTTGAGAACTTATTGCCTAGAGGTTGATTTTGAAGAATATCTCACCACTATGATTTACTTTGATGATCTACGTGCACTGGGCTATTGAAATAAAGATACTGAGACACTTTATATAAATAATACATTGTTCTAACCGTAATCGGAATTTGCCTCCAAGCAGCTCAAAGTCTAAAACATCAATGCCTGGTGTGACGTGAGTACCATGTTATTTCTTATAGACAAGTAATGAAAATTGGTTACAATCTCCTCCTTTATACCCTTCTATCACAGTACTCCCAACTTGTGAATATTGTCAATAAAATTTCTAGCCTAATCCTATCCCGCAATCATAGAGTTGAAAACCACAGTCCTATTAGCTCGGGACTGTGAGTTGTAAACCTGCAACACTGGATAGTGTTATAAATTAGTAACAATATGTGTTATTAAAACTTATTTCTAATTATGGAAAATTATAGCACTTGCCATCTGCCGTAATCCTTAGTTATCCTGAACTTCTTGAACCTCGCTTTTAACTCATATGCGGAAGGAGAGATGGGTCGAGTAATTCTTCCAGTTGCCTTCCTTTTCCCTTTGCCATTAGGATTTGTGTTAGTCCTACCAAATGATTGGATCTATAATTCATCTCATCAGAATGTGCTAGACATACCCAAATGTATCAATACTTCTAAACATGTCAGATTTTCCAAGTGTCTGAGCGAATGCAACAGTAATTATTTAATGATGTAGATATGCCCAACAATATACCTACCTGAACTTGAAATAATATAATACAAGGATAAGAGCTCTTTCATGAGAATATTGTTTTATGCTGAGCTCAGAGAATTCTAATCTGGTGCTATTGGATCCAGAGCACCACTTGATTTAGCACCACGACTCTGAAATTTATATAAAATCTGATAGGATGGTTCTATGTCGTTTCACTGGCTACACTAGAAATTTAACAAAAATTATTACGTCAAGAATGTATCGAGTCATAACCTACCAAATTCTAGAATAAGTATCGTCATCCAAAACCCAATACACTTTGCTGCCACTAGGCACAAGTAGCAAAATCTTTTAGGCTTTTTAACTTCTTTCCGATTATTTACGAGGACAGATCCTGGGTTACCTCTTAAATAGAAACAAACATATAAAATTTATGAAACATCAACATTCATTATTAGGAGCGTATTTAGTTCTGAGTTTGGCGCAACATGCCTCTCTACTTATTCTAAAATTCTCATGGGCCTCCCCTTAATGGAATTCATAAGGAGGAAACTACTTTCCGACATGATTTATGTTTTCTTTTGTTTCTCAAAGGATTCCTAACGTCCAACCAACGCAGATTTAAAATTCATGTGCTTAGAGATACTATCACCTTTCTAATAGTTTATTAAATGACATTTATAATTGAGTTAACTAGTAAATGAAAATTCAGAAACTCCTCAATCAAAAAAGAAAATTCTGCAACTCAAGAATCTTGGCTAGCCGGTATTATTTTGACGATAACTTTTAGCACAGACCCTCAATTGGGACACCGCAAAAGCCGTTGGAAAGTAGATTCGATTATCTTTCCAACGATATATTACATGACACGTTTAATTTAAGAAAAATATTCTAAATAATCAGAAACTTTTTGATCGGGTAAAAATTCTGCAACACAGTAGTGTTGACCAACTTGCCGTATTTTGACGATAACTTTCAACATAGACCTTCAATAGGGATACGGTAAGAACCGTTAGAAATCTGACTTGATTATCTTTCTAACGATATATAATATGATACCTATTACTCATAATACCTAGATGAACTCCCTCTGAATTTACAGATTATAAAAACTGGACAGATTTGCACACATTTCTAGTGTCCCCAAATTTTGGATTAGTTTCAAATGTCTTTAAATCCCTTCACCAAATTAAATCACAACTAATAGTTCTATTATTTGATTACTCTATTCAGAATAAAATGAGTTAGGTCATGAAGTTATTTTATTTTATTTTTTGTCAAGAAAATATAAAAATTATATCAAAATAGACGAAGAGTTTCCCATCCCCTTTCTCATAATCTAATATCATAACCACAATAAATTTATAAATTTTCATTTGAGATCAATCAATATACCGAGAGATCTAAGGATATATCATCAAAATTTGCAAGAAAATAAAGGAAAAAAACCTTTGGAACTCCCTCACCTTGCTCCGCCGGCCGGCAGCGGCCCATGGCCGGTCGCCGCGCCCATGGCCGGCCGACCTTGGCCGGCCGCCCTTGGTCGGCCGCCGCCCACCGTGCCACCGAGCGCTCGCCGCGCCGCCGCGCCGCGCGCCTCCAAGGAGAAGAGGGAAAGGATTTTGAGAGGGATTATGTGAGGTTGAGAGTTGGAGAGGAAGGGAATTGAGATTGAGAGATTAGGGTTTGAGAATTTTTTGGGAAAGATGATGAACGTATGGCTCCCTTTGAGAGGGGAGAGAGAGAGAGAGTTATTAGGGAATTAATTCTCCCTATTACATATAAACCCTTATATATATACATATTTATTCTTGCATAACTTTTCTCTCTAGCCTACCAATTTGCCACCTCATTCACCTATTTCCCATGCACTTTCCCATTTTGCCACATCACCTCTCTCATTCCAAAGTTGCCCAAACTCTTACCACCTCTTACCCACTAGCTAGTTTAGGATATTAATTATTTGAGTAATTTGTTGGGGGGGGTTAATGTATATGGTAGAAATACAACTACATGATGATGTGTATATATATATATATAGGTATACATTCATTTACAAGCATATATATGTATACCAATTATTTTATATACAAAATTAATACGTATCAAATTTTATTTCACTTCCCAATAATTAATAAATAATCATCTCTAATTATTTTGGTTAATACCTCAAATATCAAAATTAGGATATTAAATCCGAATTTGATTATCCGGATGTTACATTTCTACTCCCCTTACAAAAGTTTCGTCCTCGAAACTTGGCATGCCTGAAACAGATAAGTACAAAACCAAACCTTCACATTCCTTCGGTATACTTCAAAATCTTACTTCCATATAATATCCCTCTCGATCCTTTTTCTCGAGAACTAATTATCTCTTGAACAACTTTCTACCCTATATTCTTACGATTCGACTTAATCTTAACTCGCTTGATATTTAAATCATTTCCTTACTCCAGTGTCCCATACCACTAGCAGCTCGTACTGAAGGCCCACACCCTCAGCCGAACACATCCGAATTATGGCATGTGGGTACCATAATCTGAACATAAGGTAGTTGTAGGCTGTCTAAAAATGACCAACAGACCAGCCATTAAGGAAGCAGAGTCTCAAGCTCTAGACGCGAGGAATCGATGCTCGCGTCTCAACATTAAGACGCGTTGGCTCTACACCCGCGTCTCAACGTTTGACGCGTCGGCCCAAAGCCCGCGTCTCAGCATCAAGGCGCGTCGCCCGACGCCCGCGCCTCAGCATCCAGACGTGAAGGCCCGAAGCCCGCGTCTCAGCATCAAGGCGCGTCGGCCCGACGCCCGCGCCTCAGCATCCAGACGTGAAGGCCCGAAGCCCGCGTCTCAGCTTTAAGGCGCGTTTGGCTCGACGCCCGCGTCTCAAACTTCAAGGCGCGTTTGGCTCGACGCCCGCGTCTCAAACTTCAAGGCGCGTTTGGCTCGACGCCCGCGTCTCAAACTTCAAGGCGCGTTCGGCCCAACGCCCGCGTCTCAGTTGCAACTGCCCTGATTGCGGGGCCAGTCACCGCGCATGTAGCGGGTAGTGGCCCCTCATTCGGGAGCGTTTTCAGGAGGCACCTTCACCCCCTGAGACCCCTATAAATAGCCTTGGTTGCTATGAAGGGGAGATACACAGAGAGGCTTTTTGAGAGATCGAAGTTTTGGCAAGGATCGAGGTTTTGACAAGGATCGAAGCTTTGGAAAGGTCGAGAATTAAGAAGGTCAAGGCATCATCAAGATCGATCATCAAGAGGGAAGCACAACTTCAACAACAGACAGAGGGAGGAGACTCTTCAAGCGAGCTTACTGAGTACTAGCCGCTCTTCGCCTACCTCCTCTTTGAGAGTTTTGGTAGACGGAGCTGAGTCACTCTTTCTACCGACCGAAGAGAAGACCCCCGACGGTCCAGGACGGTCATCTGGTCAACGGAGAACAAGATTCACTCTCCATCGCCACACGAAGAACCCAGCATTAAACAAAGGGAAGATTCAGACATCCTCCCTCCCTTGTAACTGGAAAAGAAGGAAGAGTAGTTCTTTTGGTTGTAATCGTTTCGCTTGAATCAAGGAAATCTTTTACAGCTAAAACCACTTTCTCCGACCACCAAGTTTTTTCCGGCCCCTACAAGAGATGGCGACTCCGCTGGGGACTACCTTCGTTACTGACGAGCGCACCGTGGTGCAAGATGACGTTCTCCGTAAGGGGAAAATGGTCGAATCCCTCGTCGTCGAGTTCGACCAGGCGAAGTATGAAGAGTTCCTCTCTTCTGGCTCCAAGAGCCCAAAGACCCGCGTCTGCCGCAGGGTCTCAAGTGGACAGCCCCCTGAAGCCCAATCTGAGGCTCTGTCGGGTGATCTTGCTGCCCACCGTGCCAAGTTTGGTTCACGCGCCAACGCCTCCCCGAAGGCCCGCGTAACCTCAGACACCTCTACTGCGATCAACCGCGTCGCGCAGAGCACACGCGCCAACGCCTCTCTGAAGGCCCGCGTGGTCCCTGGCACATCTACTAGTGCGATCGACCGTGTCGCACAGAACGCCCGCGTCAGCGTCTCTCAGGAGACCCGCGTGGCAAACACCCCTGGTTCTACAAACCAGGAAGTTGTTGGCTTCTCTCTTCCTCCACGACGCAATCGGAATGCCGAGCGTCGACAGAGAAGACGCGCGCGTCAACACTCGGTCGGAACCGTTGGTTTTCTGACTGGGGTTGAACGCAGCGTACGATCCGATGCCTTGCCCGCACCTCGGCCAGTGCGAGAGGTCCGCGTTTGGCGACCCAAACGCGAGGCTCCCCAAGTTGAGCCTTCTGAAGACCAACTTGCCAAACGCCAAAGCGAAGCTTCTGCGTCTTGTCAAACGCAGGAAGCACGCGCCCATAGGCGTGGGGCCCAGCAGCCCACTCTCTCCCAAGTCTCTCTGCTCCAACGCAGCAGACAGCAACGCGAAAGTCGCGTCTCATGTCAACAGAGACGCCAGACGCGCGTGACGCAGCCGCGACGCGACAGCTGCGTTTCTGAAACCTGTGTCCAGACAGCACAGCGCATGACTTCCTCCCGTCTTCCACGTCGCGAGGCTAGTCTATTTAATCCCTCTCCCACGGATTTGAGGGATTATTTGACAAGGAAAAGGAGTGCCAATCAGGCCACTTCTCCATGCTGCTGTCAACAGCTCATCCAGATGCTTACTGGATGCCATTGCGAGTCAGGCGTGCACCAGTCGTCTTTAATTAGACAGCTGACCCTGATTCCCCCGTCAGCCAAAAGAAGACGCTCCCACAGGAGGAGAACCTTCTCTGACATCGAGTACCCGGAGCTCACTGCAAATATGACAAGCAGGAGTAAGGGGAACAAATTGCAGTCAGCCCAGATGACTCCGAGTCTGACTCTGTACCGGAAGGAGTGTATCAACACACTCGCACCCGGACGGGGGCCATTCCCCCAATTGACTATAATGCCTTAGCCCGCGGCATTAGAACGGGTGATTCTCACTCTGCTGTAGTGAGGTCGCAAGCTTCAAACTCTTCCGTCGAGAAGGAGGCTTCCGCCTACATGGCAGACACTCCGGAGGAGACGGCCAGGCGTTTAGAACAGACGCAGAAGCACCAGATGGATATAATCGCCTCTCAACAGAGATCCATTGACTCCCTCAAGCATATGCTCGAGAAATTGCTTGAAGAAAGAGCGAGGTCTCCTCCTAGACGACCGAAGGGCAAAGGGAGAAAAGGAGGAAGCCCACCCTCCGAATCTTCTGACGAGACACGACGATCTACCTCGGATGTGTCCAAGCCCTCGTCGCAGGCAAGAAGCGACCAGACCCCGGGAAAGGCTCATGCTAAAAGAATGAGTCAACTGGAGCAGCGCCTCGAGGCCCTTACCAACCGTAAAGGCCTCCAAGAAGCTGGAGTAGTCCGGCCCTATCCGGCTGAGTGGGACTTAGTTCCATACCCTCCTAAGTTCAAGGCTCCAACTCTCCAAGCATTTGACGGGAAGGGGTCACCCAACCAGCACATCTACTACTTCAAATCCCAGACCGGGAACGTGGTAGATAATGACGCCATCCTGGCGCGACTGTTCATCGGCACCCTGAAAGGGTTGGCCTTTGAATGGTTTATGAAGCTCCCGGAAGGTTCCATCAAGAACTGGGGCGACTTGGAGAAGCTGTTTCTAACACGCTTCTTCGAAGATGATTCGGAGGTCACAATGCCTACCCTTCTAGCTACAAAACAGCGAAAGGGAGAGTCCGTCAAGTCTTTCGTAGAAAGATTTCGGAACATGGCGCTCCGATGTCCAAGCGGCATGACCCAGGCCACCCTGGTGGAAACATGTCGCCATAATCTCCAAACCTCACTCCTTGCTCAAATAGGAGTTGCTGAAAGCCACACCTGGAAACAATTAGTCCAGCAAGGTGAACAGGCTGAGGAGATTGTTGCCCGCGTCAGAGCGGAAGAAGGCAGGCCCAGGCCAGAGAGGTCAACAAGGCGTGCACCGGCACCAGACACATCCCTCCAGACGAAGCGGAAGGATAATTTGGCGACGGAGACCAAATCTCCCACCAAGCCTCAAACAGGCAGGGCAAGTGGCTCTTCAAGCCAGCCACGCCCCAACAAGCAGTATTCCTTCAAGGAGGAACACGTCGATTCGCTCTTCAAGCTACTCAACAAGAGCAATCGACTAAAGCTCCCTGAAATTAGACGCCCGGAGGAAGTCGGCAAGACTGACAATCCCACCTACTGCTTATACCACAGGATGCTCGGACATCCTACCAAAAGCTGCTACGTCTTTAAGGACATCCTTCAAGCTCTGATTGACGCGGAGGTATTAAAACTCCGACCGGAGCAGAAGAAGATGACGGCCAACATGACGTCGATTCTCCAGTTTGGGACACGACCCCCGACACCCGTGGGGGTGATCTCTGTCCCGAAAGGAGAACTGAGGATGGTCAACACAGACCCTCATCAGCAGCGGGAGAAAGGCTTGGTACCTGTCCCTACACCTCGAGGGGAAATCATGTGGGTCCACCCTGACCTCGTCGACGAGCAACAATGGACGACTGTGACCAACAGGAAGTCCAAAGGCAAAGGGAAGGCTTCATCTTGCCATGTGATATGCGCTTCCTCCCGAGAAGCGGATACTGATGTTCCCTCGCTGACTGACTCGGAAGAGGAGACAATAGTCCTGGCCGCGGAACCCGACCCACCAACGGCAGGAACCCGTTCGGGGCAGGCATATCTGAAACAGTATGGCGAGACAGCAGCGGCTTCTCCACAACCAGCTGCAGAGCCAGCAAAGCCCTCCTCTAAACAGCCTGGGGAGAAACAGAAAGAAACTCGGTTTTCTCGAGCTCTTCTAAAAGGTGCAGCAGAAGGATCCTCGACACCTTACCGCTTCGATGTCTTGGCTCAACTAGCCAACATCCCGGCACGCATTACCTTGTATGAGCTCCTGAGGCTATCAAAGTCAACCAGAGAGGCTCTACAAGAAGCTCTGGCAAATGCTGAGGTCTTTATGACCCGCGTGCCAAGGGAGGAAGATGAAGAGGATTGCCTCCACGCCTCCCCAAATGCTCCCTGCATCACCTTCACAACAGACGACATGCAGGTTAAAGGGAAGCATGACCGACCCCTATACTTCACAGGGTATATTGGGTCATCCGAGGTGAACCGCATCCAGGTAGACCCAGGGTCTGCGCTAAGCATCATACCTCACCGGGTTATGCAATTTCTAGGCATTCCTACCCATCGTCTGAGCCCTACCCAGACGACTATTTACGGGTTTAATGCCAACAGCTCCCGCCCGATGGGGAAGATCAAGCTCAAATGCCAGATCGGGAGCCTCAAGTCGGAAGTGACGTGTTACGTCATTGACGCGGACACTTCCTACAACCTGTTGCTGGGACGACCATGGATTCACCGCAATTCCATCGTTCCCTCTACTCTCCACCAAGTCATGAAATACATTGACGAGAGTGGACAGGTCCGAACGTTGATTGCCGAAAGGCATCCGTTTAAAGGGGTTGAAAATTATTTCACGGATTCCCTCTTATATCAGGATCCGGAGGAGACTAATGAAACCCCACACCCAGAGGAGCCAGACTCTGGTAATGAAGCTGACATTGAGCCAGAGAAAGAAGAGTGCCTGTGGGAGTTGGAACCACTTGTAAAGAGCACTAATAAGCTCGATGTTGATACCACCGACGATGCAGGCGGTTGGTATATTAATGAAGATTTAGATTTCGCGTATTTCCCTGCGTGTGAGTCTGATTCAATACCGTCGGATACTAGTACCGACGTGGACGATGACCTCTGGTCGGCAATAGATGCTTTGACATCTTTGCATGTACCGGTGAAATCATCCTTCGGGACATACCAAGATAATGGTGACGCGCAAGAGTCTGTATTCATGGTTCCAGCCAGACGAAAAGGCCAAAGACCAATACTTTTTGGGCGAATCGCGTCTGAACCAACGCCCCACGAAGAATCGGAAGGTGAGGATGAATCCCCTCAGTTCGATCATTATGAACTGAGAACGCTCAGGATAATGAAGCGCATGGGGTATGATCTAACCAACAGGCCAGGGTTGAACTTCGGAAAAGGAAGAAGAACACTGCTTCGATCCTTTGTACCGAAAGGGAAAACCTCTGATTACTATCATCAGACGCGCCGGGGGTTGGGCTATATATCAACCCCAGTGCCATCAGCCTCTGATTCGGAGAGACTGTCAAGTCATGACTGCTCATCAGACACGTCGTCGTGGGAATCAGATGTCAGTGTCGGCAACATCTTCAAAGGGCTTTCAGTAAACATGGTTTCAACAAGCCATCTGGAGGATGAAGATGAAGAAATGATCCAATCTGATACAGATCCTTGGATCAAACATTTGAATGCTCTTTGGGATATCCGCTTTGAACAGCGTGAACCACCCACAGAAGACAAGGTTGTTCAAGTCAACCTAGGAGATGAAGCCAATCCTAAACCCATCTTCATAAGTGACGGCCTGTCGCCTCCAGAGAAGAAGGATTTAATATCTCTTGTACAAGAGTATATAGATGTCTTCGCCTGGAATTATGAGGACATGCCTGGACTTGATCCTCAAGTGGCTATGCATCGCCTCAACATCAATCCGGATATGAAGCCTGTTAAACAACAGCAGCGACGGTTCCGTCCAGAGATAATGGAGGCAATTCAATCAGAAGTCAAAAAGCTCATCGATTCCGGCTTCATCCGGGAAGAACAACATCCCGACTGGGTAGCCAACGTCGTCCCCGTCGCCAAGAAGAACGGGAAGATCCGGATCTGCATCGACTTCCGTGATCTAAACGAGGCCTGCCCCAAAGACGAATTCCCATTGCCAATCACAGATGTCATGATTGACAATACTTGTGGATTCGAGCGAATGTCCTTTATGGACGGGTTCTCAGGATATAATCAAATCAAGATGTATCCCGATGACGAAAAGCACACCTCCTTCAGGACACCTCTAGGGGTATATTGCTACACCGTCATGCCCTTCGGTCTGAAAAATGCGGGGGCAACCTACCAAAGGGCCATGAATGCCATTTTCCATCGGCAGATACGCAAAACGGTGGAATGTTATGTCGACGACATCGCGGTGAAAAGCCGCACTAAAGGTGATCACATAGCAGACCTGAGGGTGGTCTTCGACATTATGCGGGCTCATCAATTGAAGATGAACCCCACCAAGTCCTTCCTGGGGGTAGCCAGTGGCAAATTCCTAGGGTTTGTTGTGACTTCCACAGGAATCCATTTGGATCCGGAGAAAGTCCGTGCTATCCAAGAGATGCAACCCCCCAGAAGCCTCAAGGAGCTCAGGGGATTACAAGGACGATTGGCGTACATCCGCAGGTTCATATCAAACCTTTCCGGGAGATGCCAACCCTTCGCCAAGCTGATGAAAAAGGGTGTTTCATTCATTTGGGACGACGCTTGTCAAAAAGCGTTTGAGGAGATCAAACACTACCTCACCCAACCACCAGTCCTTGCAGCTCCGGTATCCGGAAAGCCTTTCCTGGTGTACGTCCGATCAATGGATCATTCTTTGGGAGCTCTACTAGCTCAGAATGATGACCAGGGGCGAGAACAAGCAATCTACTACCTAAGTAGAACGATGATCGGAGCCGAACATCGGTATAACCCGATCGAGAAGGAATGTTTGGCACTGGTGTTCGCCATTCAGAAAATGCGACACTATCTGGTGGGCCAAACCATAAATGTCATATCCAAAGTCAACCCCCTGAGGTTACTTATGACAAAGCCTTCTTCACTAAATGGCCGGCTGGCAAAATGGGCCATATTGCTATCACAATATGAGATGCATTTTCTGCCACAAAAGGCTATTAAGGGACAAGCGGTGGCGGACTTCTTAGCTGAACACCCAGATCCCAGGGCAGCCAAACTCTACGAGGATCTCCCAGACGAGGTCGCCGAAGCCTGCCTGACCCAGACATTGTTCGAAGGACAAGTATGGCAACTTTTCTTCGATGGTGCATCAAGGGCAAGCCCGAAGGGACACACAGTAGCGGGGGTAGGAGTAGTACTCGTCTCCCCACAAAATTACGTGATTCCCCGAGCTATCTCGTTAACCGAGCCCTGTTCCAACAATGTGGCGGAATACAACGCTCTTTTGATTGGGATGCAATTCGCCGATGAGATTGGCGTTAAAAATCTCGAGGCGTACGGTGACTCCAAACTCATCGTCAGCCAAGTTCGCGGAGAGTATGAGGTCAGGCATGAAGATCTAGTACCCTACTACAACGCGACAATCCACATGGCCGAGAGGTTTTCAAACTTCTACATCGACCATGTACCGCGCAAGCAAAATGCGCATGCAGATGCACTTGCATCCCTTGCTGCCTCCTTAGCTCTTCCAGCCGGAGCAATGGAGAAGGTATTCGTCTATAGCCACGACCTATACTGCCCAAAAAGTCCCCTCGGAGACTGTCCAGGGTCAACGGGAGACCATCACGACAAGGAAACACTTGAAGTGTCGACCGATCCAGAGCTTAAAGACTGGCGATTCCCCTACATTGATTTTGTCTTATACGGCATTCTGCCCGAAGACACCAAGGAGGCGGCCGCCATTCGGAGGAAAGCCCCCAAATTCTACTATAATGCGATTTCGCGAACATTGTATCGTCGATCGCATGACGGGATCCTGCTCCGATGCCTCTCATCAAAAGAAGCCCAAGGAGTATTGAAAGAAGCCCACGATGGTACTTGTGGAGCTCATCAACCTGGCCCGAAGCTGGCAAACCGACTCCAAAGATTGGGTTACTACTGGCCCAAGATGGTTGCCGATGCTGTTGCCTATGCCAAAAGATGTCACGCCTGTCAAATACATGGCGATTTCATCCATCAAGCACCAGGATACCTCCACTCTACGACCTCTACCTGGCCGTTCGAAATGTGGGGGATGGACGTGATTGGTCCTATCAGCCCACCATCATCAAAGGGACATCGGTTCATTCTAGCGATAACCGATTACTTCTCAAAGTGGGCCGAAGCTATCCCTTTGCAAGAGGTGAAATCTTCTAACGTGATCAAGTTCGTGAAACATCACGTTATTTACCGGTTCGGTGTGCCTCGGCGGATTGTCCATGACAATGGACCCCAGTTCATCAGCCAGGCTTTTCAGAGATACTGCGCCAAGTTCAGAATCCAGAGTGTGTCATCAACGGCATACTATCCGCCCGCGAACGGCCTCGCAGAAGCTTTCAATAAGACTATTGGCAAGCTTCTCAAGAAATTCGTCTCGAAAAGTCAACGAGACTGGGACGATAAGTTGGGCGAATGCTTATGGGCCTATCGCACGACTGTGCGAACCCCAACTAAAGCCACGCCATTTTCCTTGGTGTACGGATGCGAAGCCGTCCTTCCACTGGAAATCCAAATTCCATCTCTTCGCGTCGCCTTGACAGCGGAAATGACAACAGAGGAGAAGCATCGACAGCGACTCCAAGAATTGGAAGCCTTGGACGACAAGCGTCTGCAGGCCCAACAACAAATCGAGCTTTACCAAGCTCGTATCACCAGAGCCTTCAACAAGAAAGTCAAATCGCGAACTTTCAAGAAGGGCGACCTCGTCTTAGCCGTCCGAAGACCCATGGTCATGACGCACAAGACGAAAGGAAAATTCCAACCCAAATGGGAAGGACCGTTTGTAGTAGAGTCAGTCTACTCAAATGGATCGTATCGCCTCATAACCTCAAATGGCGATACGCTCATGATGCCAATCAATGGCAAATTCCTGAAGAAATACTATCCCTAGATGGCATTCTTCCACCGATCAAGTTAAAAGTACACCTCTGATCAAACATCCGACGCCCTCGACGGCTAAGGATAGAGGAAAATGTTGGCCTTTAAGCCGAACATAAGTCCTCGACAACTCATCATGCTGAGGGGAATAGCATGGCTAGCCCGACTCAAACGGTAGTTGGTAAAGGCATGTCAAACCCGTTGACAGCTGAGGATTTGCTAAAAATCCTAAGGGATACGTTCCCATTTGATCTGACGCCTCCGACGGCTAAGGATAGAGGAAAATGTTGGCCTTTAAGCCCAACATAAGTCCTCGACAACTCATCATGCTGAGGGGAATAGCATGGCTAGCCCGACTCAAACGGTAGTTGGTAAAGGCATGTCAAACCCGTTGACAGCTGAGGATTTGCTAAAAATCCTAAGGGATACGTTCCCATTTGATCCGACGCCTCCGACGGCTAAGGATAGAGGAAAATGTTGGCCTTTAAGCCCAACATAAGTCCTCGACAACTTATCATGCTGAGGGGAATAGCATGGCTAGCCCACTCAAACGGTAGTTGGTAAAGGCATGTCAAATCCGTTGATAGCTGAGGGTTTGCTAAAAATCCTAAGTGGACTTGATTCCACTCTTCCCTCCAAAATCCCTTACCAATTCTCATCCATAGAGTGGTAAGACCACAAAACGCAATCATTACTATGTTAACACTATACCTCTAGTAATGAATACTCCTCGTCGAGTACAAACCTTGCTTGTTAACTCTGCATAGAGTAACAAACTCTCAAATTTGCCAAGTTAACACTATACCTCTGGCACTTCAAATTCCACTTGTCAATTCTCATCAACAGAATGACAGGTCCTCAAATTGCTCCTATCGCAAGCAAATTCTTGTCAAGTTAATATCACACCTCTGACAAAACTACTGTTTAAAGTTAACATTACACCTCTAAGCGGTACCTCGAGTGCCTGTCAAGTTAATATCACACCTCTGACAGTCACCTTTCTTCAGACTTCCATATCGAAGCTGAAATAGACGATGCCAAGTTAACACTACACTTCTAGCATCCGAGTCATTGCTAAGTTCAACAATACACCTATGGCTATGACCTTTCCTCGACTTCTTTAAGCCGAGACGACTAATGCCAAGTTCAACATTACACCTCTAGCATTACTATCACTGTTAAGTTAAACATCACACCTATGACAGTGACACCCTCAGTTTTCCCAAATAAAACTGAGATGCTGATGAGTTAGGTTAATATCACACCTCTAACTCACATCCTTGTCAAGTTAACATTACACTTCTGACAAGACCACTTCTAAACCGTTAAGTTAATATCACACTTCTAACGGTAAAAATCTTACTAGATTCCCCACGAGTCTAGTTTCATTTGATATTCTCCCCAACCGAGTATCAAATTCATTTTGGAGGCAGTGTTGGTTAACATTACACCAATAAACAATGCTTCCATCAAAATCCCCAGCTGATCTTAAATCAAGTTAATCCTAAATCCTTGATAAAAGTTCACCTTCTCTGGGGGTACACACTCTACTTGTCACTTTCTTTTATAAAGTGGCGGGTCCACCAAAATCATTCTTTTTGCTTCTAAAATAAAACATTCAAGACAACAGAAAGAGGCAAAAGAAAAGTGTCACTTTTATTGATAATTCAGGCAAATGAAAGTGATACAAAACGCTCTCTTATACAATAAGATTGAGTGTGACAATCAAAACGCTCTCTTATACAATAAGATTGAGCGTTGCAATTAAGGAGTACAAAGAAGTCCCTCTCTCTCCCAGAGGTTGAACTCACTTCTCAGCTGCAGGATGCTTGGAAGGGCGCAATGGTGTTTTTGAGATCGATCGAAAGCGCCATAGCTGACTTAGTCCGGCGGCAGAAAAAAGTCCGGCAACTCTTCCTTCAAGAATTGATCCTCCCCCCAGCAGAAGACTCAACGGACTTTAACTGTCCTCGATGTCACTTCTGGGGTTTCATCACCATCCCTTTCCCCAGCAGGCCATCCAACGGAATGTCCTTGATGTGACTTCTGGAGTGGGAGAGGAAGAGGATCTCATCCGCCGCCGCAACCGCCGGACCACCCTCGCCGGTACTCAGCCTATCCGTCTCTTGCACCAGATCTGAAGAGACCTTGGCGAGGGTTGGGTCCTCGTCAGAGATGTAATATACTCTCTTATAGGTGACGAGGACCATAATATATTCTCTCATAGGTGAAGGTTGAACGAGTTCGCCGACCGAAGTATTCTTCCAAGGGCCCAGCAAGCCTGCAAGGAACAAAAAGAGAGAATTAGAACAATCTGCAGCTTAGTGTAAACAGAGAAAAACTAAGTCAGCAGAGGCAAATGCGGGAATGATCCACGCAGTCAGCCAAATGCGGGAATGATCCATGCAGTCTGCCAAGACGCAGGAATGACACGCGCAGCAAGCCAAACTGTTGCGTCAGCAGAGACAAACGCGAATCAAAACGCGGTCCCATTCTGTGCCTAGGTCAAAGAGCACAAACGCCGAAAAGGCACAGACGCCGAAAATTGCCATCTCCATGAACAGGAGTTGCAAGGTGCGGGTCTGAAACCTTTTTTGGAATTCGTCCAAGGCATTGGCCATGAAACGCGCTAAGGCATTGGCCATGAAACGCGCTAAGGCACAAGCCATAAAACGCGCCAACGCCAAGGGCCAAAGATTCCTGCACGCGCGTCCGGAGAAGTTCAGGTCCATGGTACAAATTCCAGAAGGAGTGCACCAATGCAGACTTCATGAGGGGGTCCAGATGACATGAAGCCAAGGTACAGGCCATGGTAAATCTAAAATGTCATGGTGAAACGAACGGCATACCCGTGGAGACCTCTGTCAAGAGTTGTACTCTCTGCACCAGGACGCAAACGCGGTCACAGGGCAAAGAGGTGTTTTCTCCTAAAGAGACCAAACAGGAGCTTAAAAGCCCTGGGTCATCTTCAGAGCCGTCCTCATCCATGGAGACAATTGCCTGAGGAAGATGAAGGTTCTCAAAGCGCTCTCTCAAAAACAAAGTAGTCCAAAGGCAGGATTGAAGGGAGAAAGGGTGCCCTATTTATAGGCAACTCCTGATAATAGCGATTAATGGCCCCGTAATCTGAACCGCCGGCATTAATAACTGCACAACTGCCAAAATCCAATAAGGGCCGGACGCGTGTAACGCTGCTTCGAGAACCGCCGCTGGCGCTGATCTCCAACCGCCCGCACTGGTTTCTCGTTTAAGAGAATCAATACTCAAGCCCAATCAGCAGCCGACGCGTGGACAACTGCTTCGGGAAACAAAGCGGAAAATCCGCATCTGATATTTAAAGATCACACCAAATCCCTATGACAGGCTGTATGTAACGCCTGGGAGTTTACACCCAGACGCGGATTGAAGAACTATCCGCACATCCGCGTCCCAGGAAGATGCCCGCGCGAGTCAAAGTCGCATCCCCTCAGAGAGCACTTAATCCATTTTTGAATTAAGGGAAAGGCACAAGGCTGCGTCTCCCGCGTCTGCCTGATCCGCTTCCTTCTTCGCAGAAGCAGATCCGCGTTATTCAGAGCCGCGTCTCCCTGAACGAATGCCGCGTCTCATGAAACAATGATGGCCGCGTCTCCCTATGGATTGATGCTGCGTCTTGTCAAAAGGACTTGGTCCTGCCTAAGTTCTCATGAACTAAGAACCGCGTCTCACCCTGTGATTGACGCTGCGTTCGGAGGCCGCGTTTTCACTCTATGCTGCGTCTATGCCGCATCTCATCAAGAAGACCGCGTTCCGATTTGTGATTGACGCCGCGTCTCATCAAAAGGACTTAGTAGAATCTAAGTTCTTATGAAATGATGACCGCGTCTCACTTTATGATTGACGCTGCGTCTCAGTAAAAGGACTTAGCAAAATCTAAGTTCCGGTAGAACTGACGACCGCGTCTCACTCTGTGATCGCCGCTGCGTCTCGTCAAAAAGACTTGGTGAAATCTAAAGTCCCCATAGATTGATGCCACGTCTCATTCTACGGGATTAATGCCGCGTCTCGCCTAGACCGCGTCTCATTAAAAGAACTTAGTCCTACCTAAGTTCAGTAATCACGACTAGTGATCAAGAGTTGGACTCATCCACAACAGGACAAAGAAATTGGGACAAAAGCTTTAAAGAAAACTTCTATTATATCAAAAATGATAGAAGTGGATACAAACACTCTTAATAAATAGAGTGTCCCTTTTCTTTACAAAAAAAAAAGAGAAGGCTAAATGTCCTGGTTCACCAAGGAACGGATTTGTTCCCTAAGGCGGTGAATCTCATGCTGGCGCGTCCTCTCAGCCTCCATGATAGCCCGGTCCCGCAGCTCCGCCTCAGATAAGAAACTTCTGGCAGACAGTTGCATCCGCAGAGAGTCCACCCTGGAAGATTGCAGAGACAGACTCTCTTCAGCTCGCGCCGTAGCAGCCCGTTGCTCCTCAAGCTCCTTTTTGAGGGAGACAAGTTTCTCCTCATTTAGCGCAAGAACAGCTTCCGCCTTGGCGATGATGTCCCGAGTTCTGAGGATAACTTGCTCCGTGCTTTGCACACTAAGCTCAGATTCCCTCGAATCTCCGGCTAATTTCTGAAATTTAGCCTTGGAATATTCAAGGTCGCGGATCTCGGCAGCGATTTGTGCCTCCGCCTCTTGTCGCTCCCGTTCCTGAGCAGCTAGGAGTCTAGTCAGGATGGCCTGGGCCTCACCGGAAGAGCCAGCATCTTCCAAAAATTCCAGCTCCCGCAGGTTATCTCCAAGTTGCTCTACCACCCGCAGGCATGCCCTGGCAAGTGAAGGGCCTCCCGCCAATTCGACGCTCACGGCCATATTTTCAAGAAGCCTCTGGGCGAACTGGAAGGTGCTGTGTCCACGGAAGATGAGATCAATACATGATCCCATCGAGGTGAAGAATTGTTGCACCATCTGACGTGCCAGCTCCCCCATGTCTTCACCACCTAAGAAGCTTCCCGACCCTTTTTCTGTCACGGGATAAGGGATATAGGGCGGGTCTTCTCGCACAAGAGCCGTGCCGGCCGTCAATGTAGCAAGAGCAAGACTACCCACTGGCGCTTCCTGGAGCGCTGCCTCTGCAGGAGCTTCCACGACCAATGAAGGAGTTGTAAGCACAACCTCTTCAGAAACTTCCACCGAGGATTGAGCTGTGTGGCCTTCTGGAAGGATGCCGATCGTCGGACTCCCCACCTGAGCCCCCTCAGTCGGAGCTGCCTTACTAGGTTCGAGGTCCAGAGGCGTCGAGTCCTGTGGAATGGGAGTCTCCCCAGCTTCAGCAGCAGCCTTCTCCACCGGCGGAGTGAGAGCCTCCTCAGCCTCAATGGTTGTTTCCCCTCCTGGCAAAGGGGAAGGCTCCCCAACTTCAACAGCTGCCCCCTCCGAGGTTATCTCAGCGGCCGAAGCCTCAATCCCCTTGGGCTGGGTCAACTCTGTTTCCATCGCCTCGACATGCGAAGAAGTTGTACCTTCAGCAGGGATTATCGCCAGCGGTAACGCAGTCGATGATTCACCCTCATGTTGTTCCTCCTCCGAGACGTCAAAGAATCCGCCCTGATCAGGAAGAGCGGGTTCATCGCCATAGTCGACTTTATCTTCAAAGTCACTTTCTCCCGATGACGAAGAAGACGATAGCGCCACGCGAGGAAGCTCCGCAACAGGAGCCTTACCCCCAATCACTCCAGTGGTAGGACTAGGGTCGACTGCCCGAGGATTGGAAATAAAGACACTAGGAGATCCCGGCTGCTGTACCTCGTCTCTCCCTTCATGAGCAGAAGGAGACTCGCCCATTATGTCAACCTCCGGTGACTCGGTATCACCAGCAACAAGGGGTCGCTCAACGAGCTCCCCTTCTTCCACGGTCTCGCTGCGCGACCTAGGAGCACGGACCGAGCTTGGAAAATCTTCATCTTCCAGCGGTTCCTCAACTCTAACAGGGACACCTTCAGGAGGAGCCTCAACTCCAGCAGAGATAGCTCTGGATTGAGAAACTTCAGCCGTTAAGTCCCTCCGAGCCTTCTTTGGGGCAGGCTCAACTACAGAAGCAGAGCGTCGACGACGCTTCCTCGCCAATTGCTTCGACCTCCTTGCCGGTCGCGGCTCCACTCTCATTGCTAGTGGCTCCGCCCTCGTCGCTTGCGGCTTTGCCCTTGCCGGTCGCGGTGCCGCCCTCACTACTGGGGGCCCCCTCCTCGATCGTTTCTCGACCTCCCTCTGAGCTTTCAGGTACTGGTCGAGAAGTTTAGTACGTTTACTGGATTCAGACCTCTCCTCGAGACTGGCATTGATACTCTCAAGACATGAAGACTCCGGAATAAGATCTGGCGTCTGGCCGGCTTGGGAGTACCAAGTACAGAAGCTGAAGCTCATACGGCACTTAGGCGCCTCGTCGGGTAGATGGAACGTCGCTCCCGTCCCTCCAGCCACACTGTAATACCAAGCCCGAGCGCCTTCGAACAGGTTCCCGTCAAAGGCAAGTTGAGCATTGGGATTCCCGACGTAAAGCTGATCATAGCCAAATTGTCGGGCAAAACGACTTGGCATATACGGTTCGATAGTGCAGGAAGTTCCTTGGCGAAACAGCACATATCCTGGTCGTATATTGATCAACCACCAGAAGGCTCCAGCAGGCAATTGCGAGAAGTCATCCCGCCCAGCGACATCCGTGAATAGCTCCCCGGGGGCTGCACCTTGAACCTCTGGAAAACAACGGTTAAGCTGATAGTTCGTGGCACAGGAAAGACGCTTCCTAATGTAATACAGGTAGGTGTCATGCCACTCCGAACGTTCCAGCCGCTGCACAAATGGGATATGATCCACGCTCCCACGCGCCGCCGTCATTAGAGATGGGCAATGCATCACGTACCAAGCCATGAGGTACGTGTAAGGCAGCTCAATCCGCGGGTTGGGGTGCTTCACCGTCGGGTTCCCCTCTGAGTCGGTATACGGCTCCCCACGAGAATTAGCAGTCTTTGGGGGTTCGCAGAAGCTCTTGGTCAGCACCCGCAGCCCGCTTTGAATACCAGCCACCACGGCTGGAAGAAGGGCTATGGGGTGGCCATGAGCCAAGAGTACCGCCGGGTACACCACATCTGCCACAATAACTTCATGTGGTAGCGTGGGCACCACACACCTCTTCAGCCACAACATCAGGAAGCCCGCCAACAGCGCCTGATCAGAAATAGGGGTCCGGGCTTGATGGTGAAAGCTCTCAAAGACCAGGTCAGGGTCGAAGCCGTCCTCGTTCGACTCCGTGGTGTAGAACTTGTCAGAAGCTGCGTCAATCCTGTCTTCAACTTCCCCACCAGAACTAGGAGCTAGTCGGATTACTGGGAGATCTTTATTGCTGACATTATTAAACAAATAATCAGCCCAGGATAGTTGCTTGACGCCTCCTGACCTCCAGGCAGTTGTCTGGCCGCAGATGTAGAAATGGCACATCACCTCCCAGTAGGTCTCATACACTTGAGGAGATTCTTTTTCCAAAAGGCGCAGTTCCCTGGTGGTTGGGACAAATTCCTCGTAAGGAATATCCCCTGACGACAACCCGGAGACCTCATACAACTCGTGCAGGGCAAGGCCCATCTCTCCGACCGGAGTAAAGAATGTCCCCGTCCGAGGATTGTAGCGCTCCAGAATCCCAAAGAAGTTATGAGAACTCATCGGGACGCCCCACTGCACGGCCCTAACTGCTGGGTACAGCCCCACACGCTTCAGCGGCCCCTCAAGATTGGTAAGGACAAAACCCACCATCCTGCCCCACCAGTAGTTCTCTGGAGAATGGACCCACCCATACGCACGGAAGTCGACAGGATAGTCACCCCCTGCTTCTATGAAGGAATTGAGGAAGGTGGTAGCAAGCTCCGGGGTCTCTCCAATTGGGATTTCAGGCTTGGACGACGCAGGGAACAGTCCGACAACTGACCCGTCATGACTATCATGGCGGTCTACCTTTTGGAGGCCAAAGTCACCAAGGGCGATCTCAGGGATATACTGGGAAATGTCCCATTCCATCTTCCGGGGGACAGACATGTGTTGAAAGTAGGACATCGGGAACATCCTCTCCATGTCTGGAAGAAAGAATCTTCCGCCCTTTATCTCACGGAGCCATTTATAGGTCCCCTCAGACACACGACGGCCATCATCATAGATATGATCCCCAAAGAAGAAGGCAGGCTTCTCCAACCTGACGCCGTCATCCGTTTTAAGTGCAGCATCGGTCATAAGTGCCCGAAAGGTTCTCCTGTTCACATTAGAGAGCCTGTGATCCAGTAACTGGTTAGCAGTCACGGGGACACTCATTCTTTGCACAAAGGTCAAGCCTCGGTCGGCACCACCCACGCGGCCAAAATGGTGCATCTTGGCAAGTGAACCTGAAACATGCGGCACTGCAAAAGAAAAGGACACTTGGTCAGATACTTTGCCAAAAATAAAGGAAGACGCCAAGTGTTCATAATTCAAAAACGCGGCCGAGACATTGGACGCAGGAGTTATCATCCGCGTCCAGACCTGCAAAGCTGCGTTCTGCAAAACAAGACTTGTGAAAATTCTAAGTACTTGGACTCAAACGCCAGATTCTACAAAATCGGCGGTTGAAGACACAGAACGCAAGGATCAAATCCGCGTTCTGCAAACCAAGACTTGTGAAATTTCAAAGTGCTTGGACTCAGACGCCAGCGCCTGATGGCACAAAACGCGGCACAGAACGCATGGATCAAATCAGCGTTCTGCAAATCGCGTCCAGAGACCTTCACAATTAGAAATATTCTAAGTGAAGGACCCAGAGTGCAGAGTTCACCAGCGTCGGATCATCAGGCCCGCGCCCCGGTTATCATCTCAAGGACAGCGTCCGAGAATCAAACACGATCTTGTGTTAAAGGTCCTTAGGGTTCTATGAACATGTTTAATGGCGGAACCCACACCGAAGGTACATTTTTACCTCAGAAAACACCCTCCTGCGCAGAGGAAGCATCTCTCTCAGCCTCGGCGACGGTCGCCCTTGAGGTCGATGCAGTCGGTTTCGTCTTGGGAGCCATCGATGTTCAGAAACCCGAGTTCGAAGATGGACAGATGAACAAACAAGAAGGAGAAGGCTCTCTTTTCTCAGCAAATGCGTTCGGAGAAGAAGATGCATCTCTCCAACTGTTGCCTTTTATAGGCACAGAGATTCGCGAAGATACGCAGCGTTTGGCCCAATAAACGCTGCAGCGAATCGCTGCCTGACGCGTGGAGCCAAATCATTGTTTGAACAGGGAAGATCATGCGTCGCGACCCCGCCACAAGTCAGAAGTTGACACGTGGAGCAGTTCATTTAATGAACGGGAGATCCGCGCGCCAAAAGACGAAATCTCGCCTTTTCCCCAGGCCAGCTGGCGGCGTAATCATGACATGGCACAGGCGCACGCCCCAAAGTACGCGGCTCTTCGGTGGACATGCCCCGTCAGCGTCAGCATAAATGCACCCAGAAAATCGCGTCTGCCTTATGAAGATCGGTCGCGTTTCCATCGCCAAAAGGTCGCGTCTCGCTAAGAAGTCGCGTCTTTAAGCAGTCTCTGCTTTTTCAAAAAGGAACCTGCGTCCAGTCTCCTGCTTCTGCAAAGTCAGTTCAACAGTACACTGACGCAAACAGACAACCAACCACTCCCGGTCAAAAGCGCACCCGTGACAGACTAAAAGCAATCGGGGAGGTCTAGACTGTGTATCTAGACACTCAAACACGATCAACTCTGACGGCTTCAAAGAGTTCAACAGTACACTCACGAAGACCAATTCCAGATAAGATCAAACCCGAAGCATCAACAGTCCAGTCATAAAGGCGAACACGGCTAAGATCCAAAGTATTCCGAAATCCGTCCCATTCAACTGCGGAATATCAGAAACTTTGGAGGGGGTTCTGTAGGCTGTCTAAAAATGACCAACAGACCAGCCATTAAGGAAGCAGAGTCTCAAGCTCTAGACGCGAGGAATCGATGCTCGCGTCTCAACATTAAGACGCGTTGGCTCTACACCCGCGTCTCAACGTTTGGACGCGTCGGCCCAAAGCCCGCGTCTCAGCATCAAGGCGCGTCGGCCCGACGCCCGCGCCTCAGCATCCAGACGTGAAGGCCCGAAGCCCGCGTCTCAGCATCAAGGCGCGTCGGCCCGACGCCCGCGCCTCAGCATCCAGACGTGAAGGCCCGAAGCCCGCGTCTCAGCTTTAAGGCGCGTTTGGCTCGACGCCCGCGTCTCAAACTTCAAGGCGCGTTTGGCTCGACGCCCGCGTCTCAAACTTCAAGGCGCGTTCGGCCCAACGCCCGCGTCTCAGTTGCAACTGCCCTGATTGCGGGGCCAGTCACCGCGCATGTAGCGGGTAGTGGCCCCTCATTCGGGAGCGTTTTCAGGAGGCACCTTCACCCCCTGAGACCCCTATAAATAGCCTTGGTTGCTATGAAGGGGAGATACACAGAGAGGCTTTTTGAGAGATCGAAGTTTTGGCAAGGATCGAGGTTTTGACAAGGATCGAAGCTTTGGAAAGGTCGAGAATTAAGAAGGTCAAGGCATCATCAAGATCGATCATCAAGAGGGAAGCACAACTTCAACAACAGACAGAGGGAGGAGACTCTTCAAGCGAGCTTACTGAGTACTAGCCGCTCTTCGCCTACCTCCTCTTTGAGAGTTTTGGTAGACGGAGCTGAGTCACTCTTTCTACCGACCGAAGAGAAGACCCCCGACGGTCCAGGACGGTCATCTGGTCAACGGAGAACAAGATTCACTCTCCATCGCCACACGAAGAACCCAGCATTAAACAAAGGGAAGATTCAGACATCCTCCCTCCCTTGTAACTGGAAAAGAAGGAAGAGTAGTTCTTTTGGTTGTAATCGTTTCGCTTGAATCAAGGAAATCTTTTACAGCTAAAACCACTTTCTCCGACCACCAAGTTTTTTCCGGCCCCTACAGTAGTGACCAAATATCCCGCGCTTCAGGATTAGTCATACACGTCAGAACTCCTACCCCCCCTTAAACCTACCATATCAAACAATATTTTCACATACATACAAAGCATAACCATGCATATCAATCATAACAATCCGCCTTATCAATACAATCCTCTTTTACTATTCATTCTAAGTCTATCCTCTTTCTATATCCTGTGCTCTGATACCAACTGTAACGGTCCCAGATTTTCTAAATTCCAAATAACAAAATATTCTTTTAAACTGATAGATTATCGTAATCATTTCCAAGCTCTTAAAATTTTCAGCAGCACTTCCTTTGTAAATGCTAACATGCCCAAATATACATTTCAATTTACAGTAATTTTGACCAACAACAGACCACTTATTCTCAGTTCAAACATGTAAGTCAAAGTTAACAATCGCCCAAGCAATCATAATAATAATACCTCGGCTCACCACGGCCTGTTAATTCTCCAAATAATAATTTCGGCTTGACATCGCCTACTTATATGAAACAAAAGAAACATATGCCCGAGAGTACTCCTCTCGTCATCCACAATATAAACAGATCTAACTATAACTCTAACACATCACCATAATTACAATCTAACTTACTTCATACATATCCATCTCTCATAACGTACATAAGGTATCAGTATACATCAAGTAGGATTTCCAACAGGAACTAAATGACAATCCAATACAATCATTAATAATAAACTTCTCAACAAACGCCTAAATCTGAAGCTGGTCTTCTGCCATACAGCGACCTGAAACATAAAACTGGGAGGGAGTGAGCTCGACAGCTCAGTGAGAGAGAATCAAAGTGAATCAAGGAAGGAAAATACAATTAAGGGGCGTGTTTCTTTCTTCAACAATTTTTGCAAGTACAGATGGACAAATGAAACGAGGAGAGAGCAATATCTTATAATGAATGATTAACACAACAATCCATATACTCTATGTGACAGTCTGACTTCTCTAGAATCGATTCTCTTTAACTTTCTTTAATTTTCTGCTGCAGATTACTTGGTCTAGGAATTCAGTAAGATACTCTCTCAGTTATTATAACTTATGCGTGGTTCTGTTTTAAGTACTTTTAACACATATCATCACATAAGTCATATCTCATACATTAGGTACAACCAATCAAAATCGAAGTTTCATGGGGGGTAAGTATATGTCTTGGTAATACAATATCACAATATCACCCCATATCATCTAAGTATAATTTATCCATATGGATAATGCGATCACACATAATCATACTACACTTCACGATATTCACATATCATACTTAGAGACATGCACAACACACATGATACACATGCATATACAACCACAATGAAGTGTGAGAATCCTCGTCTTCTCCCTCCTACCGGCTCCCGCCCGGCCCCTTCCTCCTATATATATATATTTGTATGAGTATACAACAATAACACCGTTTTTCCCCTCCTACAGGTTCCCGCCCGGCCCATAATAATTTACACCCGTGTATCCGTAATAATGTTGGATTTCTATTCACATCAACGCACCCGAGCTTTCATTCATACGTCTAACATCACTAGTTTCTTAACGCTCAATGTTCAGTATGGTTCCGTCAGAACTCCTAATACCATAATTATTCGGCTAGTTAATCAATTAATGACTATCAATATTATTAGACAAATCATTACCAACCTTGATTCCCAACTCCGTAATTAACAGTTTCAGCTCTGATGATTTTCATAATTGCCACCTCCGTAACTATTGATTTTCAATCTCACAATTTAAAGCAAAGTATCCTCTATGGACACCAACATCAATTATTTAATTTGCTCAAGCCTAAATTTACATCTTTATGAGACAATATGAAAAGATACAGTTTTCTTAGCTCACAGCCATGTGGTATCCGCTCTATATTTCTTCGTAGTCTTCCGTTGCATCAGTTTATAATTAACCATCAATATTAGATCTTTCTTCCTATTGAGAAAGTAATTAGCTATTGTTCATAGCCAGGGTAATCAATGAAGTGCTATTAAAATAAAGCTTGAAGACTCCTGCAGCCTTATTACCTATATATGATGAGTTTATGAATCAAGATCTTCGCATATACTATTTAGATAACTAAATCTCCTAAACTTGAGAACTTATTGCCTAGAGGTTGATTTTTGAAGAATATCTCACCACTATGATTTACTTTGATGATCTACGTGCACTGGGCTATTGAAATAAAGATACTGAGACACTTTATATAAATAATACATTGTTCTAACCGTAATCGGAATTTGCCTCCAAGCAGCTCAAAGTCTAAAACATCAATGCCTGGTGTGACGTGAGTACCATGTTATTTCTTATAGACAAGTAATATGAAAATTGGTTACAATCTCCTCCTTTATACCCTTCTATCACAGTACTCCCAACTTGTGAATATTGTCAATAAAATTTCCAGCCTAATCCTATCCCGCAATCATAGAGTTGAAAACCACAGTCCTATTAGCTCGGGACTGTGAGTTGTAAACCTGCGACACTGGAAAGTGTTATTAATTAGTAACAATATGTGTTATTAAAACTTATTTCTTATTATTGAAAATTATAGCACTTGCCATCTGCCATAATCCTTAGTTATCCTGAACTTCTTTAACCTCGCTTCTAACTCATATACGGAAGGAGAGTGGGTCGAGTAATTCTTCCAGTTGCCTTCCTTTTCCTTTTGCCATTAGGATTTGTATTAGTCCTACCAAATGATTGGATCTATAATTCATCTCATCAGAATGTGCTCGACATACCCAAATGTATCAATACTTCTAAACATGTCAGATTTTCCAAGTGTCTGAGCGAATGCAGCAGTAATTATTTAATGATACAGATATGCCCAACAATATACCTACCTGAACTTGAAATAATATAATACAAGGATAAGATCTCTTTCATGAGAATATTGTTTTATGCTGAGCTCAGAGAATTCTAATCTAGTGCTATTGGATCCAGAGCACCACTTGATTTAGCACCACGACTCTGAAATTTATATAAAATCTGATAGGATGGTTCTATGTCGTTTCACTGGCTACACTAGAAATTTAACAAAAATTATTACGTCAAGAATGTATCGAGTCATAACCTACCAAATTCTAGAATAAGTATCGTCATCCAAAGCCCAATACACTTTGCTGCCACTAGGCACAAGTAGCAAAATCTTTTAGGCTTTTTAACTTCTTTCCAATTATTTACGAGGACAGATCCTGGGGTTACGTCTTAAATAGAAACAAACATATAAAATTTATGAAACATCAACATTCATTATTAGGAGCGTATTCAATTCTGAGCTTGGCGCAACATGCCTTTCTACTTATTCTAAAATTCTCATGGGCCTTCCCTTAAATGGTAATTCATAAGGAGGAAACTACTTTCCGACATGATTTATGTTTTCTTTTGTTTCTCAAAGGATTCCTAACGTCCAACCAACGCAGATTTAAAATTCATGTGCTTAGAGATACTATCACCTTTCTAATAGTTTATTAAATGACATTTATAATTGAGTTAACTAGTAAAAGAAAATTCAGAAACTCCTCAATCATAAAAGAAAATTCTGCAACTCAAGAATCTTGGCTAGCCGGTCTTATTTTGACGATAACTTTCAGCACAGACCCTCAATTGGGACACCGCAAAAGTCGTTGGAAAGTAGATTCGATTATCTTTCCAACGATATATTACATGACACGTTTAATTTAAGAAAAATATTCTAAATATTCAGAAACTCCTTGATCGGGTAAAAATTCTGCAACACAGTAGTGTTGACCAACTTGCCGTATTTTGACGATAACTTTCAACATAGACCTTCAATAGGGATACGGTAAGAACCGTTAGAAATCTGACTTGATTATCTTTCTAACGATATATAATATGATACCTATTACTCATAATACCTAGATGAACTCCCTCTGAATTTACAGATTATAAAAACTGGACAGATTTGCACACATTTCTAGTGTCCCCAAATTTTGGATTAGTTTCAAATGTCTTTAAATCCCTTCACCAAATTAAATCACAACTAATAGTTCTATTATTTGATTACTCTATTCAGAATAAAATGAGTTAGGTCATGAAGTTATTTTATTTATTTTTTGTCAAGAAAATATAAAAATTATATCAAAATAGACGAAGGGTTTCCCATCTCCTTTCTCATAATCTAATATCATAACCACAATAAATTTATAAATTTTCATTTGAGATCAATTAATATACCGAGAGATCTAAGGATATATCATCAAAATTTGCAAGAAAATAAAGGAAAAAAAACCTTTGGAACTCCCTCACCTTGCTCCGCCGGCCGGCCGCGGCCCATGGCCGGTCGCCGCGCCCATGGCCGGCCGCCCTTGGCCGGCCGCCGCCCACTGTGCCACCGCGCGCTTGCCGCGCCGCGCTCCTCCAAGGAGAAGAGGGAGAGGATTTTGAGAGGGATTATGTGAGGTTGAGAGTTGGAGAGGAAGGGAATTGAGATTGAGAGATTAGGGTTTGAGAATTTTTGGGAAAGATGAACGTATGGCTCCCTTTGAGAGGGGAGAGAGAGAGAGAGAGTTATTACGGAATTAGTTCTCCCTATTACATATAAACCCTTATATATATACATATTTATTCTTGCATAACTTTTCTCTCTAGCCTAGCAATTTGCCACCTCATTCACCTATTTCCCATGCACTTTCCCATTTTGCCACATCACCTCTCTCATTTCAAAGTTACCCAAACTCTTGCCACCTCTTACCCACTAGCTAGTTTAGGATATTAATTATTTGAGTAATTTGTGTGTGTGTGTGGGGGGGGGGGTTAATGTATATGGTAGAAATACAACTACATGATGATGTGTATATATATATAGGTATACATTCATTTACAAGCATATATATGTATACCAATTATTTTATATACAAAATTAATACGTATCAAATTTTATTTCACTTCCCAATAATTAATAAATAATCATCTCTAATTATTTTGGTTAATACCTCAAATATCAAAATTAGGATATTAAATCCGAATTTGATAATCCGGATGTTACACTGTTACACGATCTCATTCATCATGACACTGGATCTCATTTATTAAATTGTCAGTTATCTACCAGTCACGATGCACCTAGTCCAATTCCCAAAAATACCTTGACTGCTCTCCCGCGAAGTAAAAATCTGTCACAAATTCTTGGAGAAATATCATGCCAGAGGATGGATTAGTCTGCTCCCCTCCTTCTCTATCTAAGTCTAGAAAAGGAGGAGGCGGAGGGGGCATCTTTAGTGGTCAGATTCTGATCTTCATTAGGATCGCGACACGTGTCTCACTTTATCAGGATCGTCCCGAGCGAAACAACAAGCCCGAGTACTTTTCCGAGACCACTTCAGCCATGGGGAGACTCGAGTGCCTTCATTCATCCAGATGAGAACTTTGGCGAAAGTACTTTGCGGGTCGGGAGTCCCGATCCCCACAATGCAGACCCACTATGAAGTCTTTCACCTCCATTACTGGATAAAACTTAGCAGCGGGATTCTGCGATTTGTGGAGTTAATCACACTGCCAGATCACTCACATGTTTCAAACGTTATATGCCTCCAATCTAGCGCATGTTGTTACGGATGGAGATGGATATTTATGCATGTTGATCACAACAATTAAGCAAGCTGATCTGGACAGTTACAAGAGAATCACAATGTGCAAATCATACGGTTATGGAGATGCGCACGACCCGCGCTATCAGTTATGACTCTAAGAGTATTTATGCGCTGAGAACTAGAAAAAAAGTCAATTTAGCTATGTTGGCCCAAAGGCCATTATCCCGGTTATTTTGATGATAGCAAAACGTATTTAGTTATGTATTTAATAATCTTGTTTAAAAGTATTTCAGGTTCAAGAAACAGATTTTGACGACTCCGCTAAAAGACTCACACTTTTAGAGTTTGCCCAACATTTGCATTCCCAAGCTAAAGCACATAGGAAGCTTCGGAATTTGCGTTGAAGAAAAGTTCAAGAAGAAGATCAAGACTTGCTAAAGAATCCAAGATTTGTATTTTGTTTATTTTCATTTTAGATATTTTGTCAAAACTAAATAGTAGAAGTAGAGATATGGGATATCACACACACACATTTTCTAGAGTGGTTTATGGCTTCAAAAAGACTTTCTATTTCCATTTCCAAACTTAGTTTTTAAATGAACATATTTATTTTGGAAATACGATTTTAGAAAGACTAGTTTTTGGAAAAACATTTTATGAAAAATCAAGTTTTATCAAAAGAGTTTTATCAAAGTATTTTACCTTGATAGTAGTATGACACATGCTCATACTCTATGATTTTTCAAGACCAAAGTATTTAACCCAAGACCCAAAACCAAAATCCAAAATTTGTCCAGGTCTGTAAGTTCTGTTTTTACAGAACTCACAGTGCCCGGTCGACCGGCAGTCGACCGGCACTCGACCGACATGCACAACTGTGCATGTGCGTATCGGTCGACCGGAAGTCGACCGCCACCCTACCGACCCAAACCTGCTGCTCTCTGGAAATTGCCAGTCGACCGACCCGGTCGACCGGTGAGCCCCAACGGTCGGATTTTTGACCGTTGGCGGTCGACCGACCCGGTCGACCGGCCTCTGTCAGAAAATTCTGACAGATCCAACAGCTATTTTTCTGACTCTTTGACTTTAGGGATTTGTCTCCAACGAATCTCTTGAGCAGTTTTTGACCCCTATAAATAGGTAGTCACTTCAAGTGACATGACTAACAATTTTACAAAGAATATCAAGAGTTTTTACAAGAGTTTCTCAAGATTTCCAAAGTTTAAGTTTAGAAAAGATTTTTCTCTCCAAAGCCAAAATTCCATACACCTTACTTGGAGCCTATTCCTCTACTTCTCTCTAGTTTTGCACTACACAATCCCATACTCTAACTCTCCTATTTGGTTCTAGGATTGTGCTTAGTGAGCTCTTTTGTAAAGTGATCAAGTGTGATCACTTCCATTGTAATTGAGTGAAGTTGTAGAGGCATCGGCCTCAAGGCGAGCTAGTGAGCTCAAGGTGGTGAAGTGTCATCACGGGAGACGGACAAGTGTTGTCCTTGTATTGTTGATCCGGTGGGATCCTCAATAGTGGAAATCCTTCAAGTGTGAAGGCGGGGACGTAGAGCGTGGCTCGAACCTCGGAAACATATCGGCGTGTTTGCGTTTGATCATTTCTCTCTAACTCTATCTCTTTACTTCTTGCTTCTTTACATTGTCTAATTACTTGCAAGAATATTGCGTTGTGCTAATTGTTTAGAGTTAATTTTTAAATTCCTCAAAATTGCCATTATCATATAGCCATCACCTATTCACCCCCCCTCTAGGTGATTTCAATTGGTATCAGAGCCTAACCCTAGATTTGGTTTAACCACCTTAGGGAGATCCTTCTTTTGGCTATATATTTGCTTGTTGTTGTTTGTTGCATTTTACTTGCTTGTGCATTCATGGCATCCATGGACTTTTCTAGCATTAAATCCCCTCCCAAATTTGATGGCTTGAACTTTCCTATTTGGAAAGTCAAGATGAACTTGTTTTTGAAATCCTTAGGTGTTAGGGTAGCTAGGGCCATTACCAAAGACTTCATTGAACCAACTAGTGATGAGAGCACATGGTCCGAGGATACTTCCAAAGACTATGAAGCAAATGCTAGGGCACAATATGCATTAACACAAGCACTTAATGAAGATGACCTTGCACGCATAATAAATTGTAAATCCGCATTTGAGGTTTGGAACATACTCATTGTGACTCATGAGGGAACGTCTCAAGTCAAGAGAGCCAAAGTTGACTTGCTACGTTCTCAATATGAGAACTTTTATATGTTTGATAATGAGAGCATTGATGACATGCTCACCCGTTTTACTAAAATAACTAATGCTCTTTCGTCCTTAGGCGACAAGATTGATAATGATCAAAAGATAAGGAAAGTGATTCGAGCTCTTCCCAAAGCTTGGGAAGTTAAGGCGACAACCCTCAAAGAGCTAAATGACAAAGAGGAGATGGACTTCTCCGGCTTCATCGGCAATCTCAAAACACATGAGATGGAAATGAAGGTACGAGAAGAAAGGGAGGCACCCAAGAAGAAATCAATAGCCTTCAAAGCCGCTCCAACCATTCAAGACGAGGATGATTCATCAGACGAGTGCGATGAAGACTTCGCCATGCTCATCCGGAAGGTGGGCAAGATGTTTTACAAAAAGGGAAGACAAAGCAATTTCCGGCGAGGGAAACCTCAAGGGAGATTTGAAAGAAAAAGAGAGGAGCCCGGTCCCTGCTTCCATTGCAAGAAGATCGGTCACCTCATTGCCGATTGCCCCGCTCTACAAGCGACCACATCCAAGAACGGGCAAAGAAAGAAGAAGGCTATGGTAGCCACTTGGGACGATTCGGAGTCCGAATCCGAAGAGGAGCACGACGCCGCCAACATGTGCTTCATGGCACAAGGAGAGGACACTTCTAAGGTAACCCTTGAAACTACTTTAGAAGATGATGATTTAACAATGGATGAACTGGCACATTTTTTTGAAGAATTGCAAAATAGGTATGAGATTTCACAATCTCATAATAAGAAATTAAAAAGGGAAAATGAAGCTTTAAAATATAAAGTTGAAATAGTTGTTAAAGAAAAGGATGTTTTATCTAGCTCTTTTGGAAAATTGAAAAATGATTTTGATAAATATAAACTTGCAAATAAGGGTAAAACCCCCATGGTTTCTATTGACAAAAATGATTTTGTTGAGATCCAAAAACGTGTTGAAGTTTTGGACTCAAATTTAAAAAGTTATAACATGCACACACTCATAAGCATGCATTTATGTATGGTAGTGGTAGAATTTACGTTTGTACGCATTGTGGCCGCAAAGGCCATTTAGAAAAGTTTTGTTATGCTAAAAATAATGTTAATAATAAATATGTTTGGGTTCGCCCCGGTACTAACCCCAAAGGACCCTCAAAGATTTGGGTACCAAAAGATCCTCCAAATGTAGGTGATACAGGTGGATCTACTTCCTCCAAGACTTAGGGGGAGACGGTGCCCGGGTGGTAGATGCAACTAAGCTCAAAGTTCAAATCTAGCTTGCATCGCTATCGTGGAGGCACCTATTTTTGGAGATTGCCCTTAAATTGGTAATATCTCCATTTTAAAATAGTTGTTAATTTTTGGTAATGTATACATGTGTATAGAATTGATAGTTTGCTTTTGTATTCCATTGATACATGCCTATATAGAACTACTTTTCTATCATGTTGTGTACATGCCTTGCGTTAATTTTCATATCTTGTATTTTTATGCCTTATGTCATATTTGTCCACATGTCCATATTTTTGTGTATCTATATGTATATACTATTTTTCAAAAGTATAAATTAATAATCAAAATTTCTTATTTAAACAAATACCTTAAAGATGGCAATTGCGCACCTCAACTCATTCAAGAGGAATCAAGAGGATGAAGTTCAGAACCCGTCACTGGGTATTCGGCTTCAACATCTTTAAATCTTTGTTTAAGTTTGTAAAATAAAATTAAAACATTTTGTGTGAAGTTTTTGTTGATGTGATCACTAAAAGAAGATTTTTAAAACTGGTTGTTGTATCCCTGTATGTTATAATATATCATATTTTATTTGTTATAATTTTTCTTTAAAATTTTTTCTGGGTCAGAATCTGGTAGCAGATTTTCAGACAGCACCAGTCGACCGGACCCTAACCCCAGTCGACCGGCGCTGCCTGAGAGAAAAATTTTGGATTTTTATTTCTGCTACCGGTCGACTGTTTTATAGGACCAGTCGACCGATCCGAGTGCGTGACTCTCTGTATCTTTTCGGTCGACCGGCCCTTAACCCCAGTCGACCGATCGTCGAATTCTGGCTTATATTTGGACTTTTTCTTCACTGTTTCTCTCACTCTCTCATTTCTCTCTCAGCGAACCGCAGGAGCACCTCCTCTCAAAAATTCCCAACTCTCAATCCATCCATCTGATCTTCAATTCTTTTAAAACCCACTTCGTACTTCTCCTTCCTACTCCAGATCTCAAATCTCAGGTCGATCCAACCAGCGGATCATCAAAAATTCCAGATTTTCGGCTAGGGTTTCAAAAATTTTCAACAAGGTAAAAATCCGATTTTTACTTCAAATTTCCACTTCTAGCTTATATATATTTGTTCCATTGTCTCTATTTTAGGTTTATTGTCATCTAGATCGTGCCAAAACTCCTAAAAATTTGATTTTTGTCATGCCTCCTAAAAGACATCGTTCTGAGAAGGGAAAGGGCATTGCCCAATCCTCCTCTCAAGCCCCTAGGACTGATCCCTTGTTGCGTAACGATCTTGCCTCTGATCGTTACACTCATCTAGCCCCTAGGAACACAATTTCGGGTAGGTATGTGGCTATCCATGACTTTGAACACCTTGATATCCCCCACATACTCCGTACCAACAACCTTGTGGATTTCCTTTCCATCAGGGAGAAGGTATACACATCCTTGGTTCCATATTTCTATGCCAACTTCGAATTTAATGGGAACCGGATCACTTCTCGTGTGATGGGTAGGGATATAAATATTTCCCTGGGTCAGTTTGCTAGGATTCTTCATCTTTCCACTGATGGAGTAGATGTTTATTCTCATGACCTTCATGATTTTTCAGAATATCCGGAGGGTGAGTCGTCACTCACCGCATCCACTCTCATTCACCAGGATGACAATCCCGACTTGGTGAGGAATGAGATTGTGAGTCAGTATTCCCTCCAATCTCAAGTCCTTGCTAAGATTATTTTTCATAATATCGTGCCTAAATCTGGTGAATTCAGTCATGCTCGAGGTCCTGTTCCTTTGATTATCTACTGCCTCCTTAAAGGCATTAAGATAAATTTCCCTCGAGTTATCGCCTCTCATATGTGTTGTGATCAGATTCGCACTGCTGGTAGGAGTCTGCCTTACGGCATGCTCATTACCCATCTTCTCAGGGCTTTAGATTTTGATTTCTCTGGTCAAGCCCCTTCAAAACCCTCATCTGATTTCAATGCTGCTGCTTTGAAGATGATGGAAGCTCAGTTGCGTAGACACGCACCTGTGCAACCACCACCTATTCCTCCTGTTGATCCTGCTCCAGCTTCAGCCCCTGTATTCCCTCCAGACTTTCAGGATCATATCCTTTCGGGGGTCCGCTCTCAGATCGAGGCACATCAGGCCTGGGTCGAGCAGCGAGATACAGCACTTCGTGCGGACTTGGACGCACGTGCTGAGCGTGAGGCTGCTTTTCGGGCTGAGATCCGAAACGACATATCTTGTATCACTGACTCCATGAGATTCATGGACGTTCAGTTTCAGACTCTTTTCACTCACTTCGGCTTGGTCGTTCCTGATGGGACTCCGGGTGCTCGTCGACTCCCTGCCACTGGTCCTCCTTTCCCTCCCAGAGCTCGCGTCTCTATTCCACCACCGCGCCCCAGAGTTGATGCCTTGGATACAGAGGAGGTAGATTCCTCTTCTTCCTCAGATGATGGTGATGACCAGACGATGGCTGAGGGCTCTGATGATGACGAGGAGGAGGATGACGAGGCCACTGAGTGATGCTGCTGTTGATGCTGATGAGTGACCTCCCCTTTATTGATGATGTCAAAAAGGGGAGAGATATTTGGAGAGAGAGATATTTTGTTGTGACACTTTTGTTATTTTGTTATGTACTTGACTTATTTTGTTGTGTTGGACACCTTCTATTTTTGTGTTGTGGACATGTATCTTTTGTGTTATGTATTTATGTCATGTTGAGACTCATTTTCTATTTATCTATGATATGACATGAGTAGTTGATATTTTCTGTGGGAATGGATATATGATGTTTATGATTTATCAATTGTGATAATATGCCTGAGTATGATTTTTATATATGCTTGTGTTGAGGGGGAGCTTCATTTGAAGACTCTACCCAAAATATCTTGTGATAACTACATATGTTTTGCCATCATCAAAAAGGGGGAGATTGTTGGCCCAAAGGCCATTATCCCGGTTATTTTGATGATAGCAAAACGTATTTAGTTATGTATTTAATAATCTT
Organism: Agave tequilana; assembly: GCA_038442645.1. Classification (NCBI taxonomy): domain Eukaryota; kingdom Viridiplantae; phylum Streptophyta; class Magnoliopsida; order Asparagales; family Asparagaceae; genus Agave; species Agave tequilana. The sequence continues at coordinate 40,301 of JAVJIF010008700.1, forward strand.
GTTTAAAAGTATTTCAGGTTCAAGAAACAGATTTTGACGACTCCGCTAAAAGACTCACACTTTTGGAGTTTGCCCAACATTTGCATTCCCAAGCTAAAGCACATAGGAAGCTTCGGAATTTGCGTTGAAGAAAAGTTCAAGAAGAAGATCAAGACTTGCTAAAGAATCCAAGATTTGTATTTTGTTTATTTTCATTTTAGATATTTTGTCAAAACTAAATAGTAGAAGTAGAGATATGGGATATCACACACACACATTTTCTAGAGTGGTTTATGGCTTCAAAAAGACTTTCTATTTCCATTTCCAAACTTAGTTTTTAAATGAACATATTTATTTTGGAAATACGATTTTAGAAAGACTAGTTTTTGGAAAAACATTTTATGGAAAATCAAGTTTTATCAAAAGAGTTTTTATCAAAGTATTTTACCTTGATAGTAGTATGACACATGCTCATACTCTATGATTTTTCAAGACCAAAGTATTTAACCCAAGACCCAAAACCAAAATCCAAAATTTGTCCAGGTCTGTAAGTTCTGTTTTTACAGAACTCACAGTGCCCGGTCGACCGGCAGTCGACCGGCACTCGACCGACATGCACAACTGTGCATGTGCGTATTGGTCGACCGGAAGTCGACCGCCACCCTACCGACCCAAACCTGCTGCTCTCTGGAAATTGCCAGTCGACCGACCCGGTCGACCGGTGAGCCCCAACGGTCGGATTTTTGACCGTTGGCGGTCGACCGACCCGTCGACCGGCCTCTGTCAGAAAATTCTGACAGGTCCAACAGCTATTTTTCTGACTCTTTGACTTTAGGGATTTGTCTCCAACGAATCTCTTGAGCAGTTTTTGACCCCTATAAATAGGTAGTCACTTCAAGTGACATGACTAACAATTTTACAAAGAATATCAAGAGTTTTTACAAGAGTTTCTCAAGATTTCCAAAGTTTAAGTTTAGAAAAGATTTTTCTCTCCAAAGCCAAAATTCCATACACCTTACTTGGAGCCTATTCCTCTACTTCTCTCTAGTTTTGCACTACACAATCCCATACTCTAACTCTCCTATTTGGTTCTAGGATTGTGCTTAGTGAGCTCTTTTGTAAAGTGATCAAGTGTGATCACTTCCATTGTAATTGAGTGAAGTTGTAGAGGCATCGGCCTCAAGGCGAGCTAGTGAGCTCAAGGTGGTGAAGTGTCATCACGGGAGACGGACAAGTGTTGTCCTTGTATTGTTGATCCGGTGGGATCCTCAATAGTGGAAATCCTTCAAGTGTGAAGGCGGGGACGTAGAGCGTGGCTCGAACCTCGGAAACATATCGGCGTGTTTGCGTTTGATCATTTCTCTCTAACTCTATCTCTTTACTTCTTGCTTCTTTACATTGTCTAATTACTTGCAAGAATATTGCGTTGTGCTAATTGTTTAGAGTTAATTTTAAATTCCTCAAAATTGCCATTATCATATAGCCATCACCTATTCACCCCCCCTCTAGGTGATTTCAAGCTAGAAAAATTGTAAACACTAGATAGCTCTTCAAATTTACTGTAACATCTGCAAACTAGTAAATTTCCTCTCTCTCCTCCCTGTAATTTTTTTAAATTTAAGTTTCCACGTAAAACTCTTGTCTTTACTTGCTTTTTGCATTGAAATCTTTATTATCATCTTATAAGCGAGACAAACTTAACTCCCCGTGGTGCGAAATTAACCGTTCGATTAATCGTATAGGAAAATCTCAACCACAATAGTTATTGTTAATATTCTTTATTATAAAGTGTTTAAAATATATAAAATTGACTTTTCTAACCAAAAGGTAGGCCAGATTGAATTCGAAAATCTCAGATAATTTTACTTTTACCATATTTGATTCTCTATTTAAATAAATATGGATTTTCAATTATTCACATCCATTTGCATCCAAAGTACCTTGAACAATCAAAGTCCACAAAAACTACTTCAGATTATTGGAAGCCAAGTACAGACTAGGATTCATGTTCCATCTAAATAGAAAGAAAAAGAAAAAGAAAACGGGAAAGACCGCAACTTTCAACTTTGTTGTGTGGAAAATTATGCCTTTGATTCAAGGAGACTCTAGTGTCTTGCCTTTTCCAATTTTCCCCCTTTGTTTTGGTTTTTTTGTCGTTTGTTTTTGTTTTTGTTTTTGTCCCATAACGTGTATTTCCCTAACTTTTACCAAACTCGGCCGTCATCAATTTTGTAGCACCGGTGAAAAAAAATGGATGCCATGCATGCTTCGCATCCAAATCTCGTGTGATTAAAAGCGGCAGAGTCACCCGCATGCGTCACGTGCCCCCGCGGGGCCTAATTTCCGGTGAGGGGCATTTCGGTCCTTTTAACTTCCCCCGACAAGAAATCGTGGGACGGTAATTAATCGGATCCAGAAAAGAGTTTACCGCCCGCGGAAAAAGTGGAAAACGACGGAAATGGTGATGGCCCCTGCCGCACAATTCAACACACAGAAATCGGATCCCAGGAGCGTACGGTTTCAGCCGAGCGTCGGGAATGAACGGCTTTGATCTGATCTCATCCGTCGCACCAACTAACTCCGTACGATCTGGCGGGAAAGTACGTCAGGGCCTCGAGAACCGCATATATTTTACACATTTTTTTTAATTTGAGGATAATATGGAATACGCTAGTCACCATCGTGGAGATCCAAGGCACACGGACTGCTCAGTCAGAGAGCGAGCACTTCCATCGGTCACCGCCACGAGACGGTCTCCCTGTTGCTTTCACCAACGAAAAAGGGAGTTTTGATTTCGGGCCTATTTGTTTGACAATGAATTGGGTTGAAATGTATCAACGTAGAGCCAATCACGGTTCCGGTCCGAACGAGAGAATCGAATCGGAATCGTGGATCGAAAATCAGAACCGGCCAGTGCCGCCGGTTTCAAACTGAAGCGAAACGGCCATAGATGGTCCGGTTCCGATTTTGATTTTTTAAGAGCCGGAAATCGTCAGTTCTAGTTCGAACCGGCAATTCTATTTTGATTTGGGCCCGCCGCCTAGGACCTGACCAACCTAGCCCGACCGGACCTCGTGGGGTTGGAAGTTTCTTCCAGCCAACTCCAGCTCAAGAATCAAAACCGAAAAAGGAGCCAACTTGGTTTCGCAACCTACCGACGCCGTTCTGGTTTCGATTCCTCCTACAGAGGAACCATGTGTTGAGATATACTAAAAGCTTTAGCTTTTTTGTATTAGAACTCAATATATGATTTAATATCATTTTCATTTTATGAGAATCTGTTGGCCCAAACACCCGTCACTCTAGTTTTGATGATGATTAACTCATGTAGTTATAGTTTACTAATAATCTTGTGTTTACATAATTTCAGTTATTAATCAAGATATTAATAAGTGTTTGGCTTCAACAAAAGAGTTTTGGAGCTAACACATGTAGATTCAAGAGCTCGGCGTTATGATCGCATCTAGCACTCGGTTGGAGTCAAGCTCATTGGATCGCGTTTGGATCGAGTCGGCTTGGAGATAAGAAGACTTCGGTTTGTGTTTAATTTAGAATGTTTAGATCCTGTGTAAAGGTAGATAGTATTGATATGCTCAAGTTCACATACACACACAAGTTTAAAGTTTGGTTTTTCATTTCAAAAATCTAAGTTTTGAAAAATACAGATTTTGTGTTTAAGCCAAATTTCTATATCGCAAAAATGGTTCAAATTGTTTGTAATATGTGTTGAATTTTAGTCACACACATTTGTTCTTCAAATATTTATAAGAGCTTATTTTTGTAGAATTTATGTGATTTTATGAGATTTTATTGAAATTAAAAAGACAAATTTTTAATCCCTAAAACTTCAACCAGATCACACTGGCGGTCGACCAATATGCACGAGAAATGTGCACAGGCCAGCCACAACGGCCGGTCGACCGTGCGGTCGACCGACTGTAAGCACCCCACTCTCGGGTGCTGGCCGGCCGACCGATGGCTTGGCCCGGTCGACCGGGCGGTCAACCGGAGGCACAATAGTCAGAAATATGATCGTTGCGCCGGTCGACCGGGCGGTCGACCAGAAGGTCATTTTTGACCCTTTCAGATTGCCGACGGGCAGATTTTTGAGAGCCTATATATATGCCTTCTCTTGAGCTGTTTTTACCAAGAATTTTGAAGAGAAAACTTCCTATCTTTCCTAGTGTTTTAGCAACAAGTTTTCAAGAGTTTTTGGGCTAAAAGATTTATCTTTTATTTGTTTTAAAGTGTTAGAAAATCAAAAAAGAGAGTCTTTGGGAGATTGATTTTTAATCTTTATTTCAATATCTATCTAGTATTTTTTTCAAGAGTTTTTCTTTATTGTTTTCATTTTTAAACACCTTGAATTCTCACACTTGAGCTATCATCTCTATCCTATCTATAGGATTTTGTTTTTGTGAGAAAATTAGTTTGTGGTCTTTGAGATCACTAAGAGTTGTAACCTCACTTTGCTTTGAGTTTGTATTCATCCATCTTGTGTAGAGGTGATTGATATTGAGCTTTGGGTTTGTTGGTATCCCTCTAAGTGTAGAGGTGATTGAGGTTGGAGTTTTGGCTTTGTGCCTATCCCTCTAAGTGTAAAGGTGATTGTTATTGTTTGGCTTAGTGCCTTATCCCTCTTGTGTGAGGTGATAGTTGTTATGCCTTACCTTTTGTGTAGAGGTTGTTTTGTTGGAGAGAAGAGTTGTGTACTCCTACTTTGTATTTGCCATATCCTCAGTGGAGGTTCCCTGTGTGGGAGGTCACGTGTGGACGTATAGTGGAAATCCTTCTGTGTGAATGCAGAGACGTAGAGCAGTGGCTCGAATCTCGAAACATATCTCGGTGTTTGTAATTGATCCACTATCTCTAAACTCTCTCTTTCATACCTTGCAGTATTTCATATTGTTCATATCATATATATATGCTTGGTATTGTTTATGTGTGCCCATACTTGTGTTGAACCAAAAGAGCTTCAAATAGCATCTCAACTCTTATTTAGAGGAATCTAGAGGAGTTAGTCCAGAGCCTTTCACTGAGAATTTGGCTACACTTTTTGACTACACATAGTGTGTTGCATTTAGTTTTTAATTCTACACCATTTGTCATTAGAATAGCCATACACCTATTCACCTCCCTTCTAGGTGTATTTTCAATTGGTATCAGAGCCTACGCTCCTGATATTAGGTGTAACCACCTACGAGTGAGATTTTAGTTAGCTAAACTATATTTGCATTTGCACACATATAGTTTATACACTCATGGATTTCATGACCCCTCCCATGTATGATGCTACCAACATCGATATATGGAAGCTTAGGATGAGTGCCTATTTAAAAACCCTAGGTTTGCATGTTTATCTTGCCACTACCAAGAAAATCTATTTTGATAATGACAAGTACATGAAGACCAATGCACAAGCCCTAGATGCACTTAAACAAATATTAAGCAAAGATTATTTATATATGGTTTTTCATTGTGATTCCGCTTTTGTAGTGTGGAACACATTGACCTCTCCAAAGTTATAAATGGCAAACCACGTGGAGAAGGAACCCTTGGTGGATGAGTCCGACGAAACTTTCTATACCGTCTAAGGAATTAACACCCTTGAGATACATTCAGAAGCTCATCTAGATGATTGTGCTAGTTTTTCAGGAGATGATTATATGGATGCGAATGCTTTAAACAAAGAACTATCTTTAGTGTGTGAAAACTTACTTGAAAAATACCAAGTTTTGTAAAAGAAAAACTTTAAATTAAATAAAGAAAATAAGGATTTGTATTCAAAACTTGATTTGGTTTTGTAAGAGAGGGATGAGATTTCAAGTGAAGGGGACTCCTTGAAATCCTAACTTAACCTTGCCCTTAATGAAAACAAAATTTTGAAAAATAAAAATGATTATAATGATATTTTGAAGAAAAATGAGATTTTGTCTTCAAAACTTGATATTGTTTTAAAAGAGAACAATTCTTTGAAAAACAAAATTGTTCAATTTCAAAAGAATTGGATGTTATTTCTAATGAAAATAAATCTTTGAAAAATGATTCAAATTCACATGTTTTTCATGCTTCACCATCTAATGTTCCTATTATATGCTCCACCTCTTCTTCTCATATTGAAAATGATATAATTATGTTAAAAAAGAGTGTTGATTATTTGGGCTCCACTTTGAACAAATGTGCTATGCATCACAAGAAATTAGAATCCATATTTCGCAAGAAACATGCACCACATATTCATGCACACAAACTACGGCATACAAATGCTTCTCATGTTCACACACATGACACTATATATGCTTATGTGTAATTTGTACACATTGTAGACGTAAGGGCCACCTTGCAAAGTTTTGTTATGATAGGATACATAATTCAAATTTTGCAAACAAGTTTGTTTGGGTTAGGAAAGGTGCTAACCCCGTTGGACACAATAAGTTATGGGAACCAAAAGTCACTCTTATTTTATTTAATATAGGTATGGGCTCTCACTTGACGTGGATGCGTTCCGAGCTAAATGGTAACACTTTTGAATTCATCACTTTCAAGAAAGTTTGGTGGGAGGACTACCATGACTTGGAGATCTAGAGATTAGTTCTAATGATTTTGGTAACTATCTCTAACTCCCATTTAGTTTACATGCTTTCATAGTATGAATTTTTAGCATGTTTTGATTTTTCATGATTATTATGTTTAATGCCATGCTAATTAGACTAGCGATATGCATATATAGTCTTTGAGATACATCCATGTTTATATGGATTTATATTTTTTTGTTCTCACTATAGTTTAGCTATTGTGTAAATTCTATCTCTAAAACATGTGGATTTACATAATGATCATATTGGTTTATGTTTTCATTTTATGCTTCATGTTTTGATTACTTACTTAGATGTATTTTTCATTAAAACTTGTGAATATACTTGTACAACTAGTGAGCCACAACTGATTATTATATGTTTGTGCTCTATAACTCATTTGTACTCATTAAATGTGCTAGTATAGCCTAATTCTGATGATTCTTGTATTTTAACTTGTATTCTCTATTTTGTACTTGTTTTCATGATAATGTGTTTAGTTTCATGTATATGTTTATTTTGTCTAAAACTTTAGATATACATGTATACCCTTGAGTCACTTGCCTTCATACAAATTCTTTTTTTTGACTCGTTTATTTTTGGGATATGTATGTATACTTGTAGTTTCAACAAAACATACATATACCATGAAACATATTTTACTTTTGATGACTTGGTTTCATATTTAAAGATCCTTGACGAGTTTTTTCAAAAATTACTTTAAACTAGTTATTTATCCTTCATTTGTTAGTATTTTTAATGTATAACTATTTTCAAATCTTATTTATGAAAACTTCTACCCTTAAAGGGCGGCTGGATGGGCGACCATTCCTTATGTGCTTTTGTTGAAAATCTATTTAACATGTGCATGAATAGAGTGGTAGGTATGAGTTATATACTTGATTCTCATTATTTTTTAATTGATATCACAATTGTTGTTTCATATGTTTGTATACTCATTTGTGTCTTATATATGTATGCTTTAAACTTCAATTAGTATCAATTTCAATTGGTATATTCATTTTCATATATATATATATATATATATATATATATATATATATATATATATATATATATATATATATATATATATATATATATATATATATAGGGAGCTGATCCTCTAAGAACGGTTCTCACGGATTTCTGTGAGAACTTTCACGTGGGTCGTCGGATCTGATAGATCAAATCAAATAAAACTGGATCTCTATCAGATCCGACGGCCCACGTGAAAGTTCTCACATGAATTCGTGAGAACCGTTCTTAGGGGATCAACTCACTATATATATATATATATATATATATATATATATATATATATATATATATATATGCTTTGATTGTGCCAATATATTTCAATTGGTATCAAAAAATTTTAAGTATGAGATATACATGATTTTTAAAATGAAAATTCATTTTATGTATACTCATGATTTTTCTTACTAAGCTTGATTTAGTTTTTAATGTCAATTATTTTTCAATTGGTATTTTATACAAACTTATGCATCATTTTTTTTTAGTATTTCATAAAGAGAGAGAAAATTTTGTGTTTTATCTTTCAATCGGTTTTATTTTCAATTGGTATCTTACTTATACTCTTTATGATAAAAAACTTTGTTTTGGTATATGCTAACATTTTTAATATTGGTATCAATAATCTTAATTGGTATTATTTTCAATTTGATATCTTTATTGTTAAATTAGTTGTGTTTACTCAAAAATTTAGTTTTTACTTTCAATTGGTATTAAAATTTATAATATATTTTAATTAGTATAAAAAACGTACAATGTTTCATTTTCTATTGGTATCAAAAATTTACAAGATATTTTCAATTGGTATTATAAATTTGTTTTAAAGAGTTTCATAACGTTTCGATATATAACTTTATTGTTTGATTTGTTTTCGTCCCTTTGTTGATGAATTGACAAAAAGGGGAGAAGAATTTGATGAATTTATATATGCATGTTTATTTTATTTTCTCGTTTATGCAAAACGGAGGAAAAGAATTTGATGAGTTTATACATGTTTATTTCCATTTATGCATATATGTATAGTTTAATTTATGCATTTATTGAATATCTTTATTGTTTATTATATGCATGAGTTAAGGGGGAGCTTCTATGAAGCTTAACTTTAATCCATGCATATATAACTCCATAAGCTTTGTCATCATAAAAAGGGAGAGATTGTTGGCCCAAAGGCCTATCACTCTAGTTTTGATGATGATTAACTCATATACTTATAGTTTACTAATAATCTTATGTTAATATAGTTTTAGTAATTAATCAAGATATTAGTAGGTTTAGTTTCAACAAAGGAGTTTTGGAGCTAACACATGTAGATTCAAGAGCTCGCGCGTCAAGATCGCATCTAGCACTCGGTTGGAGTCAAACTCGTTGGATCGCGTTTGGATCAAGTCGGCTTGGAGACAAGAAGACTTCGGTTTATGTTTAGTTTATAATGTTTAGATCTTGTGTAAAGGTAGATAGTATTGATATGCTCAAGTTCATATATACACACAAGTTTAAAGTTTGATTTTTCATTTCAAAAATTCAAGTTTTGGAAAATATAGATTTTGTGTTTAAGTCAAATTTCTATATTGCAAAAATAGTTCAAATTGTTTGTAATATGTTTTGAATTTTAGTCACACACATTTGTTCTTCAAATATTTATAAGAACTTATTTTTGTAGAATTTATGTGATTTTATGAGATTTTATTGAAATTAAAAAGACAAATTTTTAATCCCTAAAACTTCAACTAAACCACACTGGCGGTTGACCGGACAGTCGACCGGACCAGGAGTCGGTCGATCGATGTGCACGAGGAACGTATATAGGCCAGCCACAACGGCCGATCGACCGCGCGGTCGATCGATTGTAAGCACTCACTCTCGGGTGACCGAGCGGTCGACCAGGTGGTCGACCGGGCGGTTGACCGGAGGCACAACGGTCAGAAATATTACCGTTATGTCGGTCGACCGGGCGATTGACCAGAAGGTCATTTTTGACCTTTCCAGACTGCCAATAGGCAGATTTTTGAGAAGTTATATATATGCCTTCTCTTGAGCTGTTTTTATTAAGACTTTTGAAGAGAAATTTCCTATCTGTCCTAGTGTTTTAGCAACAAGTTTTCAAAAGTTTTTGGGCTAAAATATTTACCTTTTATTTGTTTTAAAGTGTTAGAAAATCAAAGAAAAAGAGAGTTTTTGGAAGATTGATTTTTTGATCTTCATTTCAATATCCATCTAGTATTTTTCCCAAGAGTTTTTCTTTATTGTTTTCATTTCCAAACACCTTGTATTCTCACACTTGAGTTATCATCTCTATCCTATCTATAGGATCTTGCTTTTGTGAGAAAATTGATTTGTGGTCTTTGAGATCACCAAGAGTTGTAACCTTATTTTTCTTTGAGTTTGTGTTCATCCCACTTGTGTAGAGGTGATTGAGATTGAGCTTTGAGTTTGTTGATATCCCTCTAAGTGTAGAGGTGATTGAGGTTGGAGTTTTGGCTTTGTGTCTATCCCTCTAAGTGTAGAGGTGATTGTTGTTATTTAGCTTAGTGCCTTATCCCTCTTGTGTGAGGTGATAGTTGTTGTGCCTTGGCTCTTGTATAGAGGTTATTTTGTTGGAGAGAGGAGTTGTGTACTCCTATTTTGTATTTGCCAAATTCTCAGTGGAGGTTCCCTGTGTGGTAGATCCTGTGTGGACGTATAGTGAAAATCCTTCTGTGTGAAGGTAGGGACGTAGAGCAGTGGCTCAAACCTCGAAACATATCTCGATGTTTGCGATTGATCCACTATTTCTAAACTCTCTTTCTTTCATACCTTACATTGTTTCGTATTGTTCATATCATACATATATGCTTGGTATTGTTTGTGTATGTCCATGCTTGTGTTGAACCAAGAGAGCTTCAAATAGCACATCAACTCTTTATTTAGAGGAAACTAGAGGAGTTAGTTCAGAGCCCTTCACCGGGAATTCTGTTACACTCTTTGGCTACGCATAGTGTGTTGCATTTAGTTTTTAATTCCGCATCATTTGTCATTAGATTAGCCATATACCTATTCACCCCCCTCTAGGTATACTTTCAGAATCTGTATGGGCAAATGATTGTACGATATATATGTGTGCCTTGTGTTCTATAGTTTGGATGACCTACTGTGTAGAGTTCGGCTTATATACAGAAGACCAGATCATCAGATCCCTATAGAACATCAGTGAGGTCCACAATTTTAGATGGATTGGACACACTATCGGTAAGATTGTAATCCAATCTTTTGAAAATAGTGAATCTTGACTAAATGAGACTGTTTGATATGTTGAACTATTGCATTAGTACACTTTATATGTATTGTACAGAATCAAGTTGAGTTAATTTTCTATATACTGACTATGTTAGAAAATTAACACCTCATGATTATTATGAGTACTTAAACTCTTAATCCCGAAATGTTTAATGGATATGCGCATATGATACTTGTCATTTTCATCAAGAAGTGTGATTCTTTTATGAGTCAATAGCTTTAGTGAGTTGAGTGATAATGGAATGTGTACGATGGACTTATTCATAGACGGAATCCACGTCCTAGTATGAGAGAATGATGATGTCCTCTTGAGAAGCTTATAAGTTTTGTGCATGTCAAACCCTGCTGGTGGACTTAATTATCCGACATGACAATTAAGTTAAGTGGTAGGTATTAAAGACAAGACGTCGATTAAATAAAATTGTTAGTAATTTAATTTAATCGACAGATATCGAAAATCTTATCGTCAGAAGATTTTAGGCATATAATAATAAGGATCTCGAATTAATTTTGAGATAAGGATGAAGCGCAATTATAATTCTTTAGTGGACTGTATTGTAATTTATGAAATTAAGAATTCTAATTCGGATTGAATTAGGGTTTCCTGATTTCATCAGAAGTCTGATTCTTATTTGATTCTTAGTGGTCCCTATCGTAGCCTATATAAAGCTTCCTATAGTTTTTTGCCAAAACATGCATCGTACAGAAGAACAAAAGGAGAAAACTCTAGTTTCTAAAAGGAGAAAAAGAGCTGATGGAGAGATTGAAAGTTTAGAGCCCACCCTCTGTCTGATCAAGCGCTTTAGAAAAATGTTAGAAGATCACGAGGTGTTTGAGACGTCTTCTGTATTCGTAGCTGAAGATTGTTAACGAGATCAATTCAGCGAGACCTCAAACGTATGATCTCAGTCTTTGTTAAATCTATAAGATTGATGCGTATAATTTTTTTGTTGTTAAGCCGGTATCTTCTCAAGGCGATCTCAAGAATTTTTCGCACTTTCAATTGGTATCAGAGTAAATTTGGATCACGAATATAGGTTGAACAGGCCATGTTGTTCATTAAACCAAATCGCGTATACCAATTATCATATGCATGATTGTATGTGCAAAGTTAACCCTTTTTTCCAGCGTTAATCCTGCTATTATGGTTGCACAATATTTATTTACTATTTTATGTGATTGGATCCCATGAGGATAGTTCGTGGTTAATTGCATGGTGGATGGTTGTAAATTATTTTTTTAATCCACGAGATCTGTTCGTCGTTATTAAGAAAGAATAGGATGAAATTTTGCCGACCTCCTGAAGATGAGATTTTGATGTGCGCAGTGGTACTTGGAGTCCTCGGAGCCAGTTCCCGGGGTCTACTCGGAGTCCTCGGAGACAGTTCTCGGGGTCTACTCGGAGTTCTTGGAGACAGTTCTGGGGTGTTCTCGAAGTCTACTCTGAGTCCTCAGAGCCAGTTCCTGAGGTCTATTCAGAGTTCTCGGAGCCACTTCCCGAAGTTTACTCGGAGCCATTGGAGCCAGTTCTGGGAGCACAAGGAATCATTCTCGGATCCCCCCGACCTGACCGAGCAGGTCGATCCCCCTAACTCTGCGGAGAGCAACATGAAAACTCCAACCATAATAGCTGGGATCATATTTTTATATTGTAATATTTACTGCCTGTTGTGATTTGTATTGCATATCATGTATATTAATTTTTAGATTAGCAGTACCCTTTATGCATGCGGATAACATGGTTAATATGACTAACCTTAGATCACAATGATAACCCTTATTTGTTAAAAGTACTAAGAAGGAGAGCGATCTGTTTTAGTCCCACGGTCTCCATCACCGGTTCGTCAGTGATGTGATTGATTTTGCTCTCAATGCTTTCTTTTATATCAGATAGAGTCAATTACGAAGTCGCCAACGTGAACTTCCTCTAGGGATAGTTTAAATGATTAATAGTATGATGTTTTCTCTCCATCTGAGGGGTACTATACGGATTATTTGATTTGAAACTAAGTGATGGTGTACACTTAGCTGTAAACAACTGTATCCTCACCATTTGAGTCACTGCAGTTGCTTATAGGACCAAATTAATGTCAGCTATATAACTCCACTTGGCATGTTTAAAATGTCTAGTTAGTAGAATTATTAAGATTTATCCTGTATAGATAAATAATGATTAGTATGACCCTCCCATCAGGGCATTCTGATTAAAAGTATACTAGACTACTGGCAAGTTCTTATATTTATTGGTTGAGGGTACCAATTAAAATTTTGAATTCAAAAAAAATATTTTGTCCATTATAATTTATGTTAAATTACGTGATTCTCAAGATTTAAAATGGGAGGTTCTTCATTCAACCCTCTGTCTGTTATTCTCAAAGAGCATAAACTTACTGGTCATAATTATATTGATGAAAAATATAGTTTGAACATAATCAATCGGACTATGAAGAACACAACAAACATCATGTCAATAAAACTAGTAGGAGTATAACGAAAACTGCAATCAACGGATAAAAATACAAAAAATGAAACAAAATTTAACATAAAATTAAAATACAGCTTGTAGATATGCAACACATTTGTCATCTAGATAAAATAGCAAATAACTTCTTAATTTGTAGGATTACATGAATATTAGCTAAATAAACAAGCTCATGCTAATTAAATCTTATACAAGAAGTGAAAGAATTCTGATACATAATATTATAAAGGGTCTAACTTTGCAACACTTTTGTAAAGTTAAGCATGCATCATTGTTGTTGACTTTCAATTGGGAAAAGTAGTCGACTAGCAGTTTGGAGCAGTTGACTATTGAAATCACACTAACTCTATGTTGGAGTTGATTAGTCGACTAATCAATTCGACTAGTCGACTAATGCAGCCAGCCTGACACTTTTGAGTTTGATTCTAAATTCGTTTCTGATCCGAATTTAGATCTGTTGATTTTTTTCGCCGTGGACTTTTTGGCTATATATTGAGGGGTATTGTCCCCATTGATGGTAAACTTTGAGAGGTGAATTGTATTAAGAGTTTTAGGTTAAGTTTGTTTGGGAGAATTTTATGGTGAATTGTGTATATTCTCAATTTGGATCTTTGGATTAATTTGTAACTTTGTAACTCAGTTGTTTGAATAAGATCTTCTCCCTTCTGCCCTGAGGACATAGGCAATTTGTCGAGCCTCATTAAATGGTTTATTTCTCGTTCTCTCTTTGTATATGTGTTCATGCATATTGTGTTAGGAAAACAAAGAATTTAAGTGAATCCTTTAGCTGAAATATGGCAATATCCATTGACAGAATCAACCGGATAATAGTTGGAGTGTGTTCTGTTGGCCTAGAGGCCCTTCACTCTAGTTTTGATGATGATTAACTCATATAGTTATAGTTTACTAATAATCTTGTGATATTTAGTTTCAGATATTTAATCAAGATATTAGTAGGTGATTAGCTTCAATAAAGGTATTTTGGAGCTTTCACATGGTGATTCAAGAACTCGAGCGTCAAGTTCACATCTAACACTCGGATGGAGTCAAGCTCGGTGAATCGCGTTTGGATCGAGTCGACTTGGAGACGGCGTTCTACAAGAAGACTTCGGTTTGTATTTAGTTTAAGATTTTAGATCATTGTAAAGATAGATAGTGATAATATGCTCAAGTTCACTCACACACTAGTTTTTATATGTTTGGTTTTCATTTAACCGATTTTGGATTTCATGTCAAAAACATAGATATAATATCTTTCATGTGTATTGGATTTTATCTATACACTCTATGCTTCCAAAAGAGTTTCAATATCTTATTTTTGTATCTATACATGTTTTGGAGAAAACGATTTTTCATTTCAAAATACAAGTTTTAGAAAATACAGTTTTCGGTTTTATGCTTAACTTCTAAATTACAAAAATAGTTCAAAATGGTTGTTATATGTTTTGAATTTTGATCACACATATTTGCACTTCAGAGTATTTTAAAGAACTTATTTTTGTGAAATTAATATGAATTTATGGGATTTTAATTGAATCAAAAAGACTAGTTTTCTTGAACTTTCTCCCTGCCTGTTTTGTGCTGGCGATCGACCGGACGGTCGACTAGACCAAGGGTCGGTCGACCGGGCCGGTCGACTGATGTGCACAAGAGCATGCATGTTTCTAGCCTATTAGGCCCGTCGACCGCACGGTCGACCGGCTGAAGTTCCTTTGCTCTTGGGTAAGGGCGGTCGACCGGGCGGTCGACCGATGGCTTGTACCGGTCGACCGGGCGGTCGACCGATGGTTGGCAATGGTCACAATTCGATCGTTGGCCGATCGACCGGCCGGTTGACCGGAAGGTCAAAACTGACCTTATCTGGCTGCCAACGGATATATTTTCAAATGGCTATATAAATGGGTTTTCTCTTGGCTGTTTTTAATAAGATTTCTAAGAGCTTTAATTCTGATGTCTCTATAGTTTTTGCTACCATTAAAAATAGAGTTTTGGGCTTTAAAGTTTGAATTTTTATTTGGTGTTTTTTAGGGTTTGGAAAATCAAAGAAAAGTGGTTTTGGGAAAAGTGTTTTTGGTTTATCTTCTTCATCCTTATCTCTTATTTTCCCAAAGTTTTTCTTTGAGTATTTATTTTCCATTCCTTTTGGTTTTTCTCACACTCGAGCTTATTAGATCTATCCTATCCATAGGATTTTGTCTATTGTGAGAAAGAAAGTTTGTGATCTTTAGATCACTAAGTTGTAAACCTTGATTCATTTTGTTCTTCCTTTTGTGGAGAGGAGGTGATTGCCTTGGCTTGTTGATACCCCTCTTGTGGTGAGGTGGTTGCCTTGGCTTCTTGGCTTATTGATACCCCTCTTGTCTTCTGGTGAGGTGGTTGCCTTGGCTTGTTGGCTTATTGATACCCCTCTTGTGGTGAGGTGGCTATTGGCTTGTGTTTAGGCTTTGTGCCTTTACCTCTTGTGTGCAGGTTGAAGAGAGGAGGTGTGTTCTCCTTGTTGTATTACTCAAAATCCTCAGTAGAGGTTCCTTGTGTGGGAAGTCCTTTGTGGACGTCTTAGTGGATTGAAAATCCTTCTGGGTGAAGGCAGGGACGTAGAGCTGGGTGCTCAAACCTCGAAACAAATCTCTGTGTTTGCGATTGGTTTACTTATGTTTCTTACTCTCTATTCATTCGTTCTTATATTGTCGATCTATATTGTAACGCCCCGATCTTAAAGATACGGAGACGTTATGGCAACGTATATACGCGAGGAAAATACCCACATATATACGCTAAGCCTAAATTGTAACTTGAACAAGCTATAAATCGGAAGCATAATGATTAAAGAACACTGCAATAATACATATAAGACTACACATGATAGCAATGAATAACAGGAAGGAAATGACAGCTGAATAGAAGTCAAAGGTGATATACAGGAATCAAAGAATAATAACAAGAATAAAATGCAAGTATACCAGAATCAAAGGGAGAGGACCCAAGCTCCTCGCAAAGCGTACCGCCTCATCAAACACCTGCACATTAGAAACAATCGTCCAATAGCTGGACGTGCAAATCCAGGGTCGTCAGAACGCGACCATAATGAGTGTGTGTGTAAAGGGGAAACAGCTCGTGCAGAAGAAACCATGTGCATATATAATAGTAAGAACAACTGCAGATAGAAAAACTAAATAACACAATAAATAACTGAACAGTAACACATATGATAAAAACATGAATACAGGTAGCAGACAAATGGCACAACTGTAAATATGCAATCAATGTCAAATAGGTATCCATCACATGTCACTAAAGTGGTATCCAAGTCTGGTCCTGGTTACAATCATGTATACAGTCATGTGTCATAAGGCAGGGTAACCATTCAGGGTATAACACAATGTGTTCATTCAATTTATTCAATAACAATCAGTAATGTTCTACGTTATCTTTGTCACTTTCCCACCGGCGTCCCACAACATCCGACAGTTCACCCTGGAGCCCGCACATCCAGTAGAACTCATCCGAACTCCGATATGCGGGTATCATTGTTCGAATAGGGAAAGAGAACCAAATAACATGCATCCTAGGGGTTATCATCATACAAGTGCGTGTGGATGCTAATAGGCACTGAGAATGCAATATCACGCTAACACCAGGTGGCACAATCAATAGATAGCCCTACAGATTCAAGAGGTGGCCCCCACAGATTCAAGAGGTGGCCCCCACCACGTGTGTGGTGTGGCACTTTGCTCCGTGTGGCACTTTGTTCTGAGGGGAATGGATTCTAGAGGTGGCCCCCACGGATTCAAGAGGTGGCCCCCACCATGTGTATGATGTGGCACTTTGTTCCGTGTGGCACTTAGTTCCATTCAGGATCCACCGGACGCTAGTACGATTGTGGGATACATCCTCGTCATCCCGACACCAGGCGGCAAACCGCCGGACGCCGGTTTGACTGTGCTATTAACAGGTCAATAGTACATGGGATATGGGTACCGGGTACAGGAGTCCAGATGTCAAGTAACAGTGATACAGTCATATGTCAAGGTCCAGTGAAAGGTGTCTAGTGCACAGTCAGTGAGGTAATGCCATCAGTAACAATCAATACCTTATGCCATTTCAATTACTGGGATGCTACTGGACGGTAACAGTATCAGTACAGTAACAGTCAATCAGTAATCGTATACACGGTGAACAATATCAGTAACAGTAACAGTAACAGTAACAGTAACCGTGTATACGATGAACAATAGAACTGTACCGTGGTTACGGTCAAACAATCATTTCCCAGTAACTTCAATAACATGGATAAAATAACAGTAACAGTCTGGCTACTGCTCAATAAACAGTCTTAACTAAAGCTGATCATAATCTCATCCATCCATGCTAAAGAGATATCAATAACTAATCCATCAACTTATAGTCTCAATGCAATTCTCATGAATCACTAAGTATCAGTCCGTATCAGTGCAATCCAAAACGGTGACTATCATATCAATGAATCTGTAATTAGTCCTCTCCTCAACACCAATATGTTCTAATCCTATACCCTCAACAACTGAGATCAATTAATAACTATTATCAAACTCCAAAAATGTAGATCACTATCATAATAAGTCATCTCTGATAACTGAAATAGTCAATAACTAATCATGAAGTATATAATATGTCCTCGAGATCATCAAGTCAACATATACTGAATCATATCGAAGTAAGGGAATCATCCTCAATTAACTTATAGTCTAGAATATCTACTCTTGATACTCAACATCAACAACATATCATCTATCAGATCCCAAATGCCAACAATGTCCATCTCATCTCAATATTAGTCAGGCTCCAATGAAATGAATAAAGATTCTGGATACTTCTAACTCAAGATCAATCTAAGACACAACTCAACTAATCCAGTCATATCTGATATGTCCTCAAATACTCAACTAATAAAGTCAGGTCTAATTACTGATCATCATTCTATGTGAATAATATAAGTCCAGATCAATCCCAATTTATGACAACCAACTCATATTCCAATAGTTACGTGATCGTCAAGTATCAATATACATCAAAGAATCTGATATAATAATTGTCATTCCAACATATATCCATAATCCAGCTCAGCTTTCTCACTCTAACAATTTAATCTGATTCCCAAATCCTCAAGGGTTCACACTTCTATTAAGATCAAACATGATATCCCAATACTCGATATCACAATATATACATGCATCTAAGTTCTATTAGATCCAATCATTACCACTAATATCCATCTCAATTACCCTCATGCTACATCCATCAATAACCAATACATAATCCAAGGGTGAAGTCCACAATCTATTAGATGTCTATACATACATAGCTGACAGACTCATATTAGTCGACTAAGGCTATATACGAGTCGACTAGGGGGAAGTATAGTCGACTAATCAAGTGGGCCAAGTCGACTAACTCCCCTGCCAGAACAGAAATCAGAGATACATCGTCACTTATCCTTCTCATACTCTCTCCAGTACTTACATACTCTTCAACACACATGACTACACTAGAAATCTAAGCATTCATATGGTAATTAAAGGATTCCAACATCATAGATATGCATCTCCTGTTTCTATGCATTCATCATGTAACATAAAGGGCAAAGATAATCCACTACCATACTTAAAGATCCCCATACATAAACATGTAATCTAAGTATTCTACTAAACAATTACATAACATATACAATAATAGCTGCAATCACTTAATAAAAGAGAGGAGGAGGAAGAGACACTCACATTGGGGAATCTGGTCGTCGCCGGGCGAGTCACCGTTACGGTCGCTGTGGTGCCGCTCTTCGCTGTTGGACTACATAGGGGGGTAGCCAGGGTACTGGGGAAGGCCACCGTGCCAGTCTCCGATGACGACCTGGCGTGGATCAGGAGAACGCGCTGCTCGCCCGTCATTTGCGCTGGTTCTGGATTGTCGTGTCGCTGCTCTCCTTCCTGGGCTGCTGGTCCGGATCTCACCAAACAAATCCAAAATGCTGTAACACGCAACCAATACATACAAATAATTATAAATACACGCTAAACACCCACACGTGCATACGAACATATACGCGTACACGTACATATACACGTATACAGGCATACACAACAACATTTTACAGCATCCTTTAATAAAGGCTCCAAATAGTACTTCTGCGAAAAATCAGAAAAATCCAACTTATCTACACTCCAATCCACCATAAACACTGTGCATTAGTTGATATTGCTTGCAGTAGTCATCAAGGATAACTGAGAGGATTGTACACAATATAAGAAATTTCAGTCTTAAGTTAGGTAAAATTTGTCTTTTAAAGTCCTTTGAAAAATTGAAACTGGACAAGAATTCAACCATTATAAACAACAAAAAAAAATTGAAACTGGACAAAGACTTGAGCACTATAAACAAAATTAGGACAGAGAAATAGATGATTTTAGCATTTTCAGAATCACTAAAGTTCTTTCCACAAAGCAAGAAAATTTGGCATCATCATTTGTCTTAACATACCTTTTTGTGCTGTTTCCTGTACATTGTCGTCCAGGTAAGCTTGGCAGGCTGGAGATGGGCGGGGATCCGGGTGCGCGGAGGAGGAACTCCGGCTTCGGCGGGGCTCGTCGGAGAGGATGGAGAGGGGGTCTGGCCTGGGCCTGTGCAAGGAGGAGCTGCTGAGCGCGGCTCAGCTTGCTATGCGCGGCTCGGCTTGCCGGCGGGACTGCCGGAGTAGATCCGGCCATGGCCTGGGGGAATTCGACCTGGGCTGGTCTCGCTGGATCCGGCCTGGAGATCTCGCCATGGAGGAGCTCCGGCGGTCCGGGCGCTGGGCTACGGGCTGGTGGCGCTCAGGTGCGGGTGCTTGCCGTGGATGGGTTCTCGGGGCGCTGGAGGATGTCGCCAGGCTATGGTCGCTCGGGTGTTGAAGAGGGTGCGACGACTGTGTGAATAAGGAGGAGGAGAAGAGAGATTATGGTTAGGGTTAGGGTTAGTTGATTAGGAGATTAAATAGATAAGTTATTGGGTTTTGGGTTGATGGATGGGATCCAAATTGGAAAAAGTATTGGGTATATGGTTTAGGCCTGGGCTGTTTGCTGGGCTTAACAAACAAAAGAAAAAGGTGAGAAGGAATGATGAAAATGACTTGATGGGTTGGGCTCCTATGGGCTTTATCCGGATCAAGACAAAAATAAAAATGATAGAGATTCAAAGTATGACTTGGTAGGATGAGCTAAAGGGCTAGGGAAAAAGAAAAGGAAAAAGAATAGCACCAATAGCATATTAATATTAATTATAATAACAATAACAATAATAATGATAGTGATGATAATAATAATACACCAACAATGATAATAACCAGGGACTACATATTAATACAGACTTAAAATAATTTTTATATTTAATATATTAATAATCATGAGAAGAAGTATTTTATTAAGTTAATAAAATAATTAGTAAATCAAAACAAATACTTTAAAAAATGGAAATACAGTATTATCAAGTAGGGGTTATTACATATATTCTTACAAAAAGATTGCATTGCGCACCTCAAATTCTCACAAGGAAAGAGTTCAGAACCCTTCATGGGGCATTCAGCTTCTAATCTTACTTTGAGTGATCGTTGCATCATCTCATTTTTAAATTTGTGCATTGATTAGCATATTCACCTATTCACCCCCTTTAGGTGATTTTAATTTGTATCAAAGCCTACGCTCCTGATATTAAGTTTAACCACCTAGAAGTGTGATCTTGGTTAGCTAATCTATCATTTACATTTGCACACATATTGTTTGCACTCATAGATTACCCTCCCATGTTTGATATCTCTAAAATTGATACATGGAAGATTAGGATGAGTTGGCATTTAAAAGCCGTAGGCTATAAAGTTTACCTTGCCATTACCAAGGAATCCGATCTTAGTAATAGCATGCAAATAGAGGCCAATGCACTAGCTCTGGAGGCACTTAGAAAATCACTTAGCAAAGAATATTTAAACATGGTCTCGTATTGTGTTTTCGCCTTTACAGTGTGGAACATCTTGACCTCTCCAAAGCTTCAATTGCCAATCCAAGTGGAGAATGAATCTAGTGGAGAAGAGTCCGACCAACGTTGCTTCATGGTCCAAGGAAATGACTCCCTTGAGGTACATTTAGATACTCAATTAGATAGTGCTAGTTCTTCTTGTGATGATTATGTTGATCCTGATGCATTGAATGAAGAGCTATCTATTGTTTGTGAGAACCTCCTTGAAAAATATAAAGTTTTGAAAAAGAAAAGTTTTTTACTTAGCAAAGAAAATAAGGATTTATATTCAAAACTTGATTTGGCTTTGCAAGAGAAGGTTAAAATTTCAAATGTATGTGACTCCTTGAACTCCCAACTTGAACTTGCTTTAAATGAAAATAAGATTTTGAAAAATAAAAATGATTACAATGAGGTTTTGAAGAAAAATGAGATCTTATCTTCAAAACTTGATTTTGTCATAAAAGAAAATGAATCTTTAAAAATGAAAATTGCTTTAATTTCAAAGGATTTAGATTTTGTTTCTAAGAAAAATATTTCTTTGAAAAATGATATATATTCATATGTTTGCCATACTAGTGTAGCTTCATCATCTAGCATATTTATTGCATGCACCTCTTCTTCTATAGTTGAAAATGATATTTGTATGATCAAGAAGAGTGTTGATTGTTTGGGCTCCACTTTGAGCCAATGTGCCATGAACCATTTACGTTTAGAATCTATGTTTCGAAAGAAATATGTTCCTCCTATGCATGCACACAAACCATGGCATACATATGCTTCTCAAGTTCACACTCATAACACATTGTTGTTGGCCCGAAGGCCTTCCTCTCTAGTTTTGATGATGATTAACTCATGTAGTTATGTTTACTAATAATCTTATGATTTTAGTTTCAGATCATGTAACAAGATATTAGTTGGTGATTACTTCAAAAAGATGAGTTTGGAAGCCTTCACTTAGTGATTCCAGTGCCCGAGCATCAAGATCATACCTTTGCACTCGGAGGATCACATTTGGGATCGAGTCGACTTGAAGATGAAGATCGTCAAGAAGACTTAGGTATCCTAGTTTAGTTTAATGTGTTTTAGATCCATGTGTAAAGATAAGAATAGTTGATATGCTCAAGTGGACAACACACACAAGTTTTATGTTTGGATATTGGTTTTTCGGTTTTTAGTTTAACTGATATTTGTTTTCATGAATAGTTGATCAAAACAAGTTTAATTGGTTTATGTATAGTTGTTTCATTCTATACATGCATGCTTAAACTTCTTATACAAACTTATTTTGACTATCCTATACATGTATTGAAAAATCAAAGTTTGACAAAATACAGTTTTGGTTTTTGGTAAAAATGTTAAAACACAAAAATAGTTTCATATGCTTGATATTTGAGTTGAAATTTTTATCACATGTTTATATATCAATGCAAAATGATAAAACTATTTTTGGAGATTTTTATAAGAGATAAAAGAATTTTTAAAAATATTTTTAACACCAGTTTCTGACCCAGAAAAAGTGGCTGACAGGCCAGTTCGGCCGACCGCACGGTCGACCGAACCAAGGGTCGGTCGACCCTGCGGTCGACCGACGAGCACAGCCTTGTGCACGTCTGGCAGCACAGTGGGCCGGCCGACCGAGCGGTCGACCGGACCAGTGAGCTTTGCTCTCTGTATCTGGGCGGTCGGCCGTGCGGTCGACCGGATGCCCCAACGGTCATATTTCTGACCGTTGGCGGTCGGCCTGGCCGGCCGACCGCAGGCCTGTCAGGCTGACAGATCAGCCTAACGGCTAGTTTCTGGTTTGGCCTATAAATACCCCATTTCTTTAGGGTTTTAACTAAGATTTTTAAGAGCAAAAATTCCTACTTTTCTGAAGTGTTTTCACAAGTTTTCAAAAGAGTTTTAAGTGCCAAAAGATCCATCTTATTTGTTTTAAGTGTTTTGTTATTTTCAAAGAAAATAGTTCTTTGAGAAATTGGTTTATTGTTCTTCATTTCAATATCTATTTGGTATTTTTCTAAGAGTTTTTCTTTGATCAAAACACTTATTTTCCACACTTGAGCTATCTTCTATCCTAATCTATTTAGGATCTTTTGTTTGTGGAAAAGAGATTGTTTGAGGTTGTTAAGCCTCCAAGTTGTAAACCCTCCTTTTATTTGTGTATCCCTCTTTGGTAGAGGTTGATCGGAGTGGTATTGGTTTGGATCCCTCTTCGGTAGAGGTGATTGTGTTTGTTGTTAGCTACGGGCCTTATCCCTCTTCGGTAGAGGTGGATTGTGTTTGTATTATCTCGGTGGCATTGTAAGGTTGAGAGAGGAGTTCGGTACACCTTTAGTGGATTAGAAATCCTTCTCGGTGAAGGCGGGGACGTAGAGCTAGGGGCTCGAACCTCAGAACATATCATTGTGTTTGCGTTTGATCCACTTGTCTCTAAACTCTCTCTCTCTCTTTACATTTGTGCAAAGCATCATTCTTAGCATCATATCATACTTGCTTGCATTTGTGCCTTGCATATATTCATATTGCCTATTCATCTTATATGCTTGGTTGTTTGTGTGTGCCTCACTTGTACTTAACCACAAGAGCTTCATATAGCACCTCAACCGATATCTAGGGGAATCAAGAGGAGTTAGTCCAGAGCCCTTCACGGGGAATTCGGCTACACTTGTGTGTTGTACTAAGTGTGTCGCAAATTAGTTTTTAATCTTCCACATTTAGCGCATTTAGTTTCTAGATTAGCATTATCACCTATTCACCCCCCCTCTAGGTGATTTACAATTGTATGCTCATGTGTACACTTGTACACATTGTGGACGTAGAATCCACCTTGCTAAGTTTTATTATGATAAAATACATGCTGTAAATTTAGCAAATAAATTTGTTTGGGTTAGGAAAGGAGCTAACCCCCATGGACCCAAAAGAGTATGGGTACCAAAGATCACTCCTATTTTATTTGATGTAGGTGTGGGCTCTCACTCGACGTGAGAGTGATAGTGCCTTGAGGTGGATGCGTTCCGAGCTTAAAGGTGACAATTTTAGATGCATCACTTTCAAGGGGAGTTTGGTGGGAGGACCACCTTGATTTGGAGACATAGAGATGTGCCCTTATGGTTTTGATAACGATCTCTTACTCCTCATTTAAGTTTACATGCTTTTCATGTCACTGATTTTTAGCATGTTTTGATGTTTCTTGATTATCATGTTAAATGTCATGATATTTAGATTAGTGACATACATGTATAGTATTTGAGATACACCCATGTTCATATGGATTATTACTTTTGTGTTCTCACTTTAATTTAGCTATCGTGTATATCATAACTCTAGACATGTGCATTTACATAATGATCTTATTGATTTATGTTTCATGATTTGATTACATATTTAAATGTTAGTTTTCATTAAAACTTGAGTATATACTTGTACAACTAGTAAGCCACAAACAGATTATTATATGTTGGTGTCTAAACGCTCATTTGCACCCATTAGATGTACTAATATAGCCTAATTTTGATGATTCATGCATTTTGACTTGTATTCTCTATTTTTGTGCATGTTTTCATAATTATATTTAAACTTCATGTATATGTCTACCTTGTCTAAACTAATAGTTATACATATACATCCTTGAGCCACTTGCCTTCATGCATATACTTTATTGAACTCGTTTATATTTGGATATGTATGTATACTCTAATTGTGCAAAACATATATATGCCTTAAAGTTGTATTATTTTGTTGAAAATTAAATTTTAATGATTTTCATATTTTTCATGTTTAAAGAAATTTCATAATTGAGCTTAATTGCCTATTTTCATGACTATGTCTTTCACACAAAACTTATACACTCACATTATTTGATATTTTCTCATGATTTTATTTTCATGAGTATTATATGTGCTATATAGACTTTGAGTGTTATTGGTTGTGATTTTCATGTTTCATGAAATATATTTTTATTTTATTCCTTACTGGAAGGATTTCATACTAGTTTACTATTTTATCATAAAACTAGTCCGTATTCTTCATTTGGTAGAGTTTTCAATTGTGCTAAAATAATTTTCAAACTTATTTTTGAAAATCCTACCCATCGAAGGGCGGTTGGTTGGGCGACCATGCCTTGTATGCTCTTTATTGAAAATTCTTTTTTAACATGTGCATGAAATGGGTGGTAGGAAGTATGAGTTATACACTTGATCCTCATTATATTTTCAATTGGTACTAATTTTACAATCGATATCAAGATTACCTATATGTTTATATCTTTCAATTGATATCAAAATTTTTGTAGGTTATCTTCAAAATGTTTTGTTTATTTTCAATTGGTATCATAAATTGGTATCATGATGTTTCTATATATACCTTCATGCTAAATTGATATATCGTTCAATTGGGTATCATAATGTTTTGATTTATGCATAAAGAGAAAAGGGGAAGAGATATTTTAGATTTATGCATATTATTTATGCCCCTTTATTGTTTTATGTTTGTACCCCTTTGTTGATGAATTGACAAAAAGGGGAGAGTTATTTTGGAGTTTGATATATGCATGTTTATCTATGCATGTTTGTTTATATAAAAGCATTGGTTATGTTGGTATTTCTATCAAAGAGCATGTTTTGTTATATAAAAGCATTTGTTTTGTTGGTATTTGTATCAAAGAGCATGTTTTGTTATTTTATTGGTATCAAGAGTTTTTATTGGTATTTTATTGGTATCAAGTTTTTATTGGTATTTTATTGGTATCAAGAGCAACATTTGTTTTAAGAACATGTTTATTTTAAAATTTGGTATCAAGAGCATGTTTATTTCATTGATATCAAATATCATGTTTGTTTCATTGACTTGTTTTATGCATAATTATGCATATCTATGTTGAGCATGCATTGAATATCTTATTGTTTATTACTATGCATGAGTTAAGGGGGAGCTTCTATGAAGCTTATCTTTAATCCATACATATATAACTCCATGAGTTTTGTCATCATCAAAAAGGGGGAGATTGTTGGCCCAGAGGCCCTTCACTCTAGTTTTGATGATGATTAGCTCATGTAGTTATAGTTCACTAATAATATTGTGATATTTAGTTTCAGATTTTTAATCAAGATATTAGTAGATGATTAGCTTCAATAAAGGTGTTTTGGAGCTTTTACATTGTGATTCAAGAGCTCGAGCGTCAAGTTCACATCTAGCACTCGGATGGAATCAAGCTCGGTGAATCGCGTTTGGATTGAGTCGACTTGGAGGCGGCGTTCTATAAGAAGACTTCGGTTTGTGTTTAGTTTAAGATTGTTTAGATTATTATAAAAATACATAGTGATAATATGCTCAAGTTCACACACACACACACACACACACACTAGTTTCTATATGTTTGGTTTTCATTTAACTAATTTTAGATTTCATGTCAAAAACATAGATATAATATCTTTCATGTGTATTGAATTTTATCCATACACTCTATGCTTCCAAAAGAGTTTTGATATCTTGTTTTTGTATCTATACGTGTTTTGGAGAAAACGATTTTTCATTTCAAAATACAAGTTTTAGAAAATACAGTTTTCGGTTTTAAGCTTAACTTCTAAATCACAAAAATGGTTCAAAATGGTTGTTATATGTATTGAATTTTGATCACAGATATTTGCACTTCAGAGTATTTTAAAGAACTTATTTTTATAAAATTAATATGAATTTATGAGATTTTAATTGAATAAAAAAGACCAGTTTTCTTGAACTTTATCCTTGCCTGTTTTGTGCTGGCGGTCAACCGGGCCGGTCGACCGATGTGCACAAGAGCGTGCATGTTTCTAGCCTATTAGGCCGGTCGACCGCACAGTCGACTGACTGAAGTTCTTTTGCTCTCGGGTAACGGCGGTCGACCGATGACTTGTACCGGTCGACCGGGCGGTCGACCGATAGTTGGCAACGGTGACAATTCGACCATTGGCCGGTCGACCGGCCGATCGACCGGAAGGTCAAAACTGACCTTATCTGGCTGCCGACGGATATATTTTCAAATGGCTATATAAATGAGTTTTCTCTTGGCTGTTTTTAATAAGATTTCTAAGAGCTTTAATTCTGATCTCTCTATAGTTTTTGCTGCCATTAAAAAAGAGAGTTTTGGGTTTTAAAGTTTGAATTTTTTATAGTGTTTTCTAGGATTTTGAAAATCAAAGAAAAGTGGTTTTGGGAGAAGTGTTTTTGGTTTATCTTCTTCTTCCTTATCTCTTGTTTTCTCAAGGATTTTCTTTGATTATTTATTTTTCATTCCTTTTGGTTTTTCTCACACTTGAGCTTATTAGATCTATCCTACCCATAGGATTTTGTCTATTGTGAGAAAGAAAAGTTTGTGATCTTTTAGATCACTAAGTTGTAAACCTTGATTCATTTTGTTGTTCCTCTTGTGGAGAGGAGGTGATTGCCTTGGCTTGTTGATACCCCTCTTGTGGTGAGGTGGTCGCCTTGGCTTGTTGGCTTGTTGATACCCCTCTTGTGATGAGGTGGTTGCCTTGGCTTGTTGGCTTGTTGATACCCCTCTTGTGGTGAGGTGGCTGTTGGCTTGTGTTTAGGCTTTGTGCCTTTGCCTCTTGTTGTATTACCCAAAATCCTCAGTGGAGGTTCTCTGTGTGGGAAGTCCTTTGTAGACGTCTTAGTGGATGGTAAATCCTTCTGGGTGAAGGCAGAGACATAGAGCTGGGTTCTCGAACCTCAAAACAAATCTCTGTGTTTGTTGTTGGTTTACTTGTGTTTCTTACTCTCTATTCATTCATTCTTATATTGTCGATCTACATTCTTACAAAAAGGTTGCATTGCGCACCTCAAACTCTTATTTAGAGGAATCACGAGGAAGGAGTTCAGAGCCCTTCACGGGGTATTCGGCTTCTAATCTTACTTTAAGTGATCGTTACATCATCTCATTTTTAAATTTATGCATTGATTAGCATATTCACCTATTCACCCCCCTCTAGGTGGTTTCATGTTCTCCTTTCATTAGGGATGAATGTGGTATATTCACATGTTTAATTCTATTTTCGAATGAATAAGATATTCAAGTCAAAAATTAGCCTAATTTAGTAGCTAAATGGGACTAAAGGTAGCTAAAATATTTAGTCTCACGTTGCATATGGAGTGGATATTTGAAATTCTTGAATAGAAAAAAATGGGAACAAAGGGTGTGCCCTTTGGGTACTTGGAGTTTTACGCGCATTTGGATGAAACTATGAGCGCACGCGCGCGCTGCTGCCGTCTGCTGGCTCGACGCCGGTGCCGGAGCCAGAGTCCGGGTCCGTGTCCTGGTGTGGCAGACCAAACCTGGTCACGCGAATGGTTCTGGGAACCGTTGGCCAATAGTTTAGACAGTAACCGTTGCCATAACTAGTCCCACTCTTTCTTAACAGGTGTTCTAGGAGTGCTACTTATATAGGGCTCCCCTCAGACTTTCCAATCACACCATCCGATTGAGGATTCCAAACTCAGAAACTGAAGCAATTCTGATTTGTCTGGTTTGGAATTAAGATCTGAAAGAAGACTCAGAAAATTTAACAGATTCTGGAATAGAATTGTTATATGAATCTGTGACTTTCTAAGAAAAAAATTCTTCTTTCTTCCCCTCTTTTTCTTTACAGTGAATGATTGATTCTCCATATTAAGACAAATGTTTCTCCCTTAAATTTATCTTCATCCAACTACGTTGAATTCCTTGTGAAGGTACTGATTAACTATGGTTCGACTATATGGTGATTTGGTAGTGCTATCCAAATACCGTAAATGAGTGTTATATCTTGGGAGACCAGCGTCCTATAACTTGTTGCACCACAGCGAACATAATTATCTTAAGAATGTTAGAATCTTCTTCTCATTTGTATGGAAAGATGTCTTCAAAGAACATATCATCTATAAATTTGATAATCATGTTTGCATGAATATCTGGTATTTCTGATTTATGTATCAGAAATATGTAGGCACTGCTATTCAAGCAAACTAGAAATAAGTCCGATAAAGCTTTCGTTATGGAAGGTTCAAGACCTAGTTCACCTATCTGGACGCAGTTTCTTTTCTAAAGTACTTTTCACTATAGAGTCAGTCTCTTTGTGTGTCAATTCCATGAATCTTCATTCATTGTGGGGGATTGTTGGGAAAATAAAGAATTTAAATGAATCTTTTAGCTGAATTATGGCATGATCTGTTGATAGAATCAACCAGATAATGGTTGGAGTGTATTCTCTTTCTATTGGAATGAACGTGGTATATTCACATGTTCAATTCTATTTTCGAATAAATGAGATATTCAAGTTAAAAGTTAGCCTAATTCAATAGCTAAAGGGGACTAAAGGTAGCTAAAATATTTAGTCCCGCATTGAATATGGAGTGGCGCGCGCGCCGCCGCCCGCCGGGCACCTGAGCCGGAGACAGGGTCCGGGTGCGGGTGCGTACCAACCCTGTACGATTCTTTTTGAACCGGGCTACACGAGTGCAGTTTGAATTGAACCCCGATACACAGGCGTGCGAGGGCCACACGGGTGTGGGTTGAACCAGACCCGTACCCGGATGCGCGAACCATTGCCAACAGTTCTTGTCAGAACAGTTGCCATAACTGGCCATAACTACTCCCACTCTTTCTCCAATGGGTGTTCCAGGAGCGCTATAAATAGTGCTCCCCTCAGACTTTCCAAACACACCATCGATTGACGATTCTAGAACTCAGAAACAGAAGCAATTCTGATTTGTCTGGTTTGGAATTAAGATCTGAAAGAAGGCACATGAAATTCAACAGATTCAGGAATAGAATTGTTGTCTGAATTTGTGACTTCCTAAAACAAAAATTCTTCTCTCTCCCCCTCAGTTTCTTTACAGTGAATAATCCTCCACATTAAGACAAATATTCTCCCTGAAATTTGTCCTTATCCAACTGCGTTGAATTTCTTATGAAGGTACTGATTAACTACGGTTCGACTGCACGGTGATTTGGTAATACTAATCAAATACCGTGAAGAAGTGTTGTATCTTGGGAGACCAACGTCCAGTAACCCGTTAGCACCGTAGCAGGGGACGTAATTGTCTTAAAGAGATTCGCTACATGCGTATTTCACTCCAATTGCTGTATAATTGAACTAACGTTCTTTTTACAGACGTTAAACTGAAATATTTATGTTCATAAATAATTTCGCTCCTCGATCCTTTTGTAAGTTTTTTCGCATAATCAATGGAAAACATGTGTGCCATGCTTAATGTGGGTGTGTGTTTTGATTTTGTGGTGATGGTATTTTTGTAAATCTATGGAGTATGACGAGTGGCACCAATATTTTTTTAAAAAATAGAAAAATACTTCACGTCGGTTCTATAAATGTTGTTGTTAATTTAATATTTTATTTTTGATGTCTAAACTAGGTAAACATGGATCAAAGACGGATGGATGCTAATAGGTATAAAATCAAGTTTCTTATGAGGTACTCTATTTAGAATATAGTTTGCGGTTAACAGAGCTTCCCCCACAAGTTCTACGGTGTTCTAGAACTTACGAGCATCGAATTGACCATCTTTTAAAAGTTCTATTCTTTCGTTCAACAATTTCAGTTTGCTAAGGAGTATATGATGTTGTAGTTTGATGATTATACCAAAACTAATACATAACTCACTGAATTCATTTGAATCATATTCTCCGTCTCGATCGGTTTTTAGAATCTTTATATTCTTATTGAGTTGATTTTCAATATCGGCTTTGTATGTTATAAACAGACTCATTGTTGCATCTTTACTGTTTAAAAGATACATCTAACAGTATTTTATGAAAATACACCTAGAGGGGGGTGAATAGGTGCATGGTTAATCTAATGACAAATAATGCGGATTAAAAACTAAATGCAACACACTATGTATAACCAAAGAGTATAACTGAATTCCCGGTGAAGGGCTCTGAAATAACTCCTCAAGATTCCTCGAAATAAGAGTTGAGGTGTTATTTGAAGCTTTCTTGATTCAACAAAAGTATGTGCACGCACAAACAATACCAAGTATATATGTGATATGAATAATATGAAACAAGGTATAAAAGAGAAGAGAGAGTCTAGAAATAGTGGATCAATCACAAATACCAAAATATGTTTCAAAATTCGAGCCACCGCTCTACGTCCCGCCTTCACACAGAAGGATTTTCACTATATGTCCACACAGGACGTCCCACACAGGGAACCTCCGCTGAGGATTTGACAAATACAAATTAAGAGTACACAACTCCTCTCTCCAACAAAACAACCTCTACACAAGAGGCAAGGCACAATAACAATCACCTCACACTAGAGGGATAAGACATTAATCTAAACAATGATCACCACTACACTTAGAGGGATACCAACAAACCCAAAGCTCCTTCACAATCACCTCTACACAAAGAGGGATACACAAACTCAAAGCAAAGAAGGTTACAACACTTGGTAGTCTTAATATACCACAAACCAACTTTCCCACAAAAACAAGATCCTATAGTTATGATAGAGATAATAGCTTAAGTGTGAGAATACAAGGTGTTTGGAAATCAAAACACAAAGAGAAATACTTGAGAAAAATGCTAGATAAAGATAGAAATAAAGATCAAACCCAATATCCCAAATACTCTATTTTTCTTTAATTTTTCTAACCCTTTAAAACAAATAAAAAGATAAATCTTTTAGCCCAAAAACTCTTGAAAACTTGTTGCTAAAATACTTGTAAAGATGAAAGTTTTTTCTCTTGAAATTCTTGTATAAACAGCCCAAGAGGGGGGCTATTTATAAGCCTCCAAAAATTCTGCCCGTTGGCAGCAGGAAAGGGCAGAAATGCCATTCCGGTCGACCGCCCGTCGACCAACCAACGGTCATTTTTCTGACCGTTGAGCCTCTGGTCGATCACCCGGTCGACCGGGCCAAGCCATCGGTCGACTGCCCGGTTGACCGGTCAGCACCCGAGAGTGGGGTGCTTTCAGTCGGGCGACCACGCGGTCGACCCGCCGTTGTGGCTGGCCATGTGCACGTCTGAGTGCACATCGGTCGACCGGTCCGGTCGACCGCCAGTGGTCTGGCTGGGAAATTCTGGGACTTAAAACATAGTTAATTTAATACCATTTAAATCCCATAAAATCACATAAATTTCACAAAAATAAGTTCTTATGAGATCTTTAAATAACAAATATGTATGATAAAAATTTAACACATATTTCAAACAATTTGAACCATTTTTTTGATATTGAAATTTTGCCTTTAAACAAAATCGTATTCAAAAACCAAACTTTGAAATGGCAAACTGTTTTCTCCAAAATTTATATGGATACAAAAACATGATATTGAAACAAATTTGAAGAATATTGTATATGGATAGAATTCAATACACATGTAATATATATATTTATGTTTTTGATATGAAATCCAAAACTGGTTAAATAAAAAACCAAACAAATTAAAACTTGTATGTGTGTAAACTTGAGCATATCAATACTATCTATCTTTACACAAGATCTAAATATAAACTAAATAAACTGAAGTCTTTTTGTAGAACTCCTTCTCCAAGTCGACTCGATCCAAACACGATCCAACGAGCTTCACTCTAACTGAGTGCTAGATGCAATCTTAACGCGCAAGCTCTTGTATCTACATGTTTTAGTTCTAAAACTCTTTTGTTGAAGCCAAACACCTAATAATATCTTGATCAATAACTGAAATTATATAAATACAAGATTATTAGTAAACTATAACTATATAAGTTAATCATCATCAAAACTAGAGTGATGGGGCTTTGGGCCAACAGTCTCCCCCTTTTTGATGATGACAAAACTTATGGAGTTATATATGCATGGATTAAAATTAAGCTTCATAAAAGCTCTCCCTTAACTCATGCATAACAATAAACATAAAGATATTCAATGAAATGCATAAACCAAACAACACATATATGCATAAATGGAAATAAACATGCATTAACTCACTAAATTTTTTCCCCTTTTTGCATAAACGAGAAAATAAAATAAACATGCATATATAAGCTCATCAAATTCTTCTCCCCCTTTTTGTCAATTCATCAACAAAGGGGCGAAGGAAAAACACGCAATAATGATATATATACGATATAAGCAATATATATCGAAGCATTATGAAACAACTTTAAAATAAATTTTGAAGTTTTCTTGAAGTCAACAAAATAAATTTTGATATCAATGAAAGTGAAACATTTATATGTTTTTAATACCAATTGAAAATATCTTGTAAATTTTTGATACCATTGAAAATGAAACATTGTACGTTTTTGATGCCAATTGAAATATATTATAAATTTTGATAGCAATTGAAAGTAAAAACCAAATTTTTGGGTAAATACAACTCATTTTCCTATAAGGATACTAAATAGAGAATAATACCAATTTAAGATTATTGATACCAATATTGAAAATGTTAACATATACCAAACAAAGTATTTTTCATCATAAAAAGTGGGAGTAAGATACCAATTAAAATAAAACTGATTGAAAGATAAAACACGAATATTTTTCACCCTTTATGAAATACTAATATAAACAATGCATAAACTTGTACAAAATACCAATTGAAAAATAATTGATATTAAGGACTAAATCAAGCTTAGTATAAATTTAATTTGTGCTTTAGGATGTAAAGATATTGTAAGCACAATCTAATCATATATATGTTGAAAATGAAAATACTAATTGAAATTGATACTACTTGAATTTTGGAATCATACGTACATAAAAATATATATAAGTATACAAAGATGAAATAACATGAAGATCATGTGTATAACTCATAGCTATCACCGTATTCATGCACATGTTAAATAGATTTTCAATAAGAGCATATAAGGCATGGTCGCCCATCCAACCGCCCTTAGCATTGCAAAAATAAGATTTGAAGATAGTTATACATTGAAAACACTACCAAATAAAGAATAAATAACTAGTTAGTAATTTTTTTTGAAAAACTAGTTAAGGATCTTCAAAACATGAAACCAAATCATCAAAACTAAAATTTTCATCAAAACTTAAAAAGCATCAAGATATATGTATGTTTTGTTATAACTAAAAGTATACATACATATCCCAAAAATAAACGAGTCCATAAAATAATTTGCATGAAGGCAAGTGACTCAATGATATACATGTATATTTAA
The DNA here is from genome assembly GCA_038442645.1 of Agave tequilana. Lineage (NCBI taxonomy): Eukaryota > Viridiplantae > Streptophyta > Magnoliopsida > Asparagales > Asparagaceae > Agave > Agave tequilana. Next base: position 74,816 of record JAVJIF010008700.1, read on the forward strand.
GAGTTTTAGACAAAATTAACATATACATGAAGATAAACACATATTTATGAAACCATGTATAAAAATAGAGAATACAAGTTAAAATACAATAATCATCAAAACTAGGCTATACAAGTACATCTAAAAAGTACAAATGAGCAACATAGCACAAACATATAATAATCAAATGTGGCTCACTAGTTGTACATGTATAAACACAAGTTTTAATGAAAACTACATCTAAACAAGTAATCAAAACATAAAGCATAAAAAGAAAACATAAACCAATATGATCATTATGTTATATGCACATATTTTACAACTAGGATATACACAATAGCTAAAGTAAAGTGAGAACACAAAAATATAATTCATATAAATATGGGTGTATCTCAAATACTATCTATGTATATCACATATTTAATTTGCATTGCATTTTACATAATGTACATTGAAAATCAAGACATGCTAAAAATCAATAATATGAAAGCATGTAAACTAAAATGGGAGTTAGAGATAGTTATCAAAACCATTAGTATTAATCTTTAGGTCTCCAAGCTATGGCGGTCCTCCCACCAAACTTCCTTTGAAAGTGATGCATCCAAAATTGTCACAATTTAGCTCGGAACGCATCCACCATCAAGGCATAATTACTCTCACATCAAATGAGAGCCCACACCTACATAAAGTATAATAGGGCGGCTTTTGGTACCTATACCTTGTTGGGTCCATGGGGGTTAGCACATTTTCTAACCCAAACAAATTTATTTGTAAAATTTGAAATATTTATTCTATCATAACAAAATTTTGTAAGGTGTCCCTTACGTCCACAATGTGTACTAGTGTGCACATGAGCATACCTAGTGTCATGTGTGTGAGCATGATGAGGATGTGTATGCCGTGATTTGTGTGCATGCGTATGAGGAGCATGTTTCTTGCGAAATATGGATTCCAAACGTGTGTGGTTCATAACACATTGGCTCAAAGTGGAGCCCAAACAATCAACACTCTTCTTCAAATCACATATATCACTTTCAATAGAGGAAGATGTGAAGCAACCAACATGTTTATCAATAGAAAAAGAAGCAATATGAACATGACAAACATGAGCATCAAAATCATTTTTTAAAGAAGAGTTTTCTTTTGAAACTAAATCCAATTCTTTTGAAATTGAAGTAATTTTATTTTTCAAAGAATTGTTCTCTTTTATAACAAAATCAAGTTTTGAAGACAAAACCTTATTTTTCTTCAAAACATCATCACAATTATTTTTATTTTTCAAAATTTTATTTTCCTTTAAAATAAGGTCAAGTTGGGTTTTAAAGGAATCGTTTTCACTTAAAATCTCAACCCTCTCTTGCAAAACCACATTAAGTTTTGAAAATAAATCCTTTTTTTCTTTTAATTTAAGACTTTTCTTTTTTAAAACTTTGTATTTTTCTAGCAAGTTTTCATATACAATAGATAACTCATTCAAAGCATGGGCATTCATAATATTATCTCTTGAAGAACTAGCACAAGTATCTGTACACATAAGCAATACCAAGACTATATGTATGTTATGAACAATATGAAACAATGTAAGGTATAAAAGAGAGAGAATTTAGAGATAGTGGCAATCACAAACATACGTTTCGAGATTCGAGCCACTGCTCTACGTCCCCGCCTTCACACAGAAGGATTTTCAGCATATGTCCACACAGGACCTCCCACACAGGGAACTTCTACCGGGATTTGGCAAATACAAAGTAAGAGTACACAACTCCTCTCTCTAACAAAACAATCTCTACACAAGAGGTAAGGCACAACAACAATCACCTCATACTAGAGGGATAAGGCACTAAGCCAAACAATGATCACCACTGCGCTAAAAGGGAAACCAACATACCCAAAGCTCCTCCACAATCACCTCTATACAAAGAGAGCTACATAAACTCAAAGCAAAGAAGATTACAACACTTGGTGGTCTTAATATACCACAAACCAATTTTCTCACAAAAATAAGATCTTATAGATAGGATAGAGATGATAACTCAAGTGTGAGAATACAAGGTGTTTGGAAATCAAAACACAAAGAAAAATACTTGAAAAAAATGCTAGATAAAGATAGAATTGAAGATCAAACCCAATATCCTAAATACTCTAGTTTTCTTTGATTTTTTTCAACCCTTTAAAACAATAAAAAGATAAATCTTTTAGCCCAAAAACTCTTGAAAACTTGTTACTAAAACACTTGTAAAGATGAAAATTTTTGCTCCTGAAATTCTTATAGAAAACAGCCCAAGAGGAGGGCTATTTATAAGCCTCCAAAAATTCTGCCCGTTGGCAGCAGGAAAAGGCAGAAATGCCCTTCCGGTTAACCACCTGGTCGACCAGCCAACTATCATTTTTCTGACCGTTGAGCCTCCGGTCGACCGGGCCAAGCCATCGGTCGACTGCCCGGTCGACCGGCCTGCACCCGAGAGTGGGGTGCTTTCAGTCGGTCGACCGCGCAATCGACCGGCCGTTGTGGCTGGCCATGTGCACATCTGCGTGCACATCGGTCGACCGGTCCAGTTGACCGATTCCTGATCCGGTCGACCGCCAGTGGTCTGGCTGGGAAATTTTGGGACTTAAAACATAGTTAATTTAATACCAATTAAATCCCATAAAATCACATAAATTTCACAAAAACATGTTCTTGTAAAATCTTTGAATAACAAATATGTGTGACAAAAATTCAATACATATTACAAACAATTTGAACTATTTTTGTGATATTGAAATTTGGCCTTTAAACAAAAACCGTATTTTTCAAAAACCAAACTTTGAAATAGAAAACCGTTTACTCCAAAACTCATATGGATACAAAACATGATATTGAAATAAATTTGAAGCATATTGTATATAGATAGATCCAAACACATGTAAGATATATATCTATAATTTTGATATGAAATCCAAAATCAGTTAAACCAAAAACCAAACAAATTGAAACTTGTGTGAGTGTGAACTTGAGCATATCAATACTATCTACCTTTACACAAGATCTAACTACAAATTAAATAAACCAAGATCTTCTTGTAGAACTCATTCTCCAAATTAACTCGATTCAAATACGATCCAACAAGCTTGACTCCAACTGAGTGCTGATGCGATCTTGATGCGTGAGCTCCTGACTTTACATATATCAGCTCCAAAACTCCTTTGTTGAAGTCAAACGCCTACTAATATCTTGTTCAATAACTAAAACTATATAAACACAAGATTATTAGTAAACTATAACTATATGAGTTAATCATCATCAAAATTAGAGTGATGGGCCTTTGGGCCAACATCTTATACAGTCATCAATAAAAATAATTAAATATTTTCCCCTGCCTCTTATTGGCGCAAATTTCAAGTCACACAAGTCGCTTGAATTAAGCTTGAAGGTTCAGTATTTCGATCAATTGAGTGAAAGAGTTTTTCGCGAACTTGGTCTTAACACATATCTCACACCTGCGAATTTCTTTCAAGTTGAGTTTAAGAATATATTCTAGATTAGACATATTTTGTAATTTACATACCCTAATCTAGCATGCCATAATATAAGAGATTTGCCATAATATATGAGATTCAAGTAATATACAGAAGACTTTCTTTTCTTTATGAGTTTGGGTATAGATACACAGACTTTTTGTCCACAATAACAACATTGGCCTTGAAAAGGCCATCAACAAGATAACTCTTGCCTGCATGCACCCTACCCTTAGTAAGTATAAATTTATCAGATTTAAAAATTATTCTAAATCATTCTTACTAAGTATTGATCCGGAGATCAGGTTCTTGTAGATATCCGAAATATGTAGAACATCGTTCAGTGTGAGTTCTTTTTCAGATGTTCACTTCAGTATGACCTTGCCCTTTCTCTCAACCTTGGAGGTGGCAGGGTTACCCATGAACAATTGCTCATCATGTTCTAGTTTTTTTATTCAACGAATAATATTTTCTCGGCGCAGATGTGCTGGGTAGCCCAGGTCTAACCACTAATCTTTATTGTTGGTTGTCAGATTCACTTCTGACACTTCTGCTGATAGGCTTGATGTCGCATGGTCAGTCATATTTGCCTGTGGCTGGTCCTTCTTGTTCTTCTGAGGATGATTGCAATATTCATTTACCCTGTGTCCCTCCTTGTTGTAAATGTATCAAGTTCTCTTGACACGCTTGTTCTTACCTCCTTGGTCCTTGCCTTTATACCCCGGGTAGTTTTCTTTCGCCTCAAGCCCTTGAAAGTAGATGCTTTTCCCTTTGGGTCTTCGATCACATTTACCTTGACCTCATAGGAATTCTTTTTACTCCTTTTCTCGGATTTTCGGTTGTCCTCCTCAATCCTAAGCCTCACAATGAGATCTTCTAACTTCAGCTTCTTGTGTTTATGCTTCAGGTAGTTCTTAAAATATCTCCATGCAGGTGGGAGTTTCTCTATAATTATAGCAACCTGAAAAGTTTTTGGTAGAATCACATCTTCAGTCTCTATCTCGTGCAGGTTAAGTTGAAACTCTTGCACTTGACTGATCACAATCTTTCTATCTACCATTTTGTACTCAAGAAATCTTCCTACAACGAAATTTTTAGTACGTCATCCTCAGTTTTGTACTTCTTACTGAGGCTTGCTCACAACTTCTTTGCCATTGGGATAAGACTATAGACATTGTAGAGAGAATCATCTAATCCAATTAAAATATAAATCACCTTGTGTCCATGCATCTACTACAAGGACAGAGTCCCGACCAGTTTCAGGTTTTAGTTGATCTTCTTGTAGGAACTTGTCCAGATGCAGAGTGGTCAGATAAAAGAGTATCTTTTGTTGCCATCTCTTAAATTTTGTGCTATCAAGCTTTCTTGGCTTCTCCGACTTCGGATTAGAAAGTGGAGCAAAAATCATGGTCGGATCAATATATTAAGTGTCCTATAAGAACTATCTCCTTGATTAGTTTTAGACATTTTCTGCAATTCAAGCAGAGTAGAAGTTAACAACTTCAATATGATAGTTGTCTTAACATTGTTAGTTTCGACAACTAATTAAGATGAACCGATCTAATTGGTTAGGTAGGTGAATTTCAAATGGGAGGTTTTTTTTATTCAATAGAATGTTCCTTAATTTAAGAACCACTTTTTAATTTTCATTCTTAGTTAAATACCAATTAAACTGGCATTGGTCAGTGTCGTTATAATCAATATAACAACAACAATATTTATATAAATAAATATATCAGTTTAACCCCTGCATAAGAATGTTAGTTCCAATTTATAGCATATGGAGTGAGGTATGGATAAAGCGAATCTCCTTAAGACAATTAAGTCCCCTGCTACGGTGCTAACAAGTTATTGGATATTGGTCTCCCAAGGTATAACATTCTTTCATGATTTTTTGGATAGCACAAACCAAAAGATCGTACAGTCAAACTAAAAATTGATCAGTACCTTCATTAATTGGAACTAGACAAAAGACAGACAAGACAAAGTTTAGAAAGAGTCTATGTCTGATGTTTAGTGGAACATCCAGTGTAAGAGAATAAGAGAAGAAGGAATTTTGTTATGTTTTTCATTCGGGTATTCTCCGCTATTTATAGGAGAAATCTGTGAGTAGTTACGATGGTTTCCCGAAACCGTTCCCGCCCAATGGTTCAGAACAGTTTCGAACAGAACAGTTCTGATCATTCAAAACGGTTCCATTCTAGACCGTTGGGAGCAGATCAAATACTCGACTTTGGGTGGTTGCACTTTGGGTCGGGCACATGCGTGCCCGCACCCACAACTCACACCCGCTCCAAAATTATAATGGAGCGGGTGGGATGAAGCCTAGCCCAGTTTAAAAGAACTGGGTCGTGTGCTGGCGGCCCACACATTGCATGACATCGGTCCTGGCCGGGGCGGGGATGGGAGCCGCGGCATGCGCGTGTGTGGGCATAGCTTCCCCTAAAACACGTGCGAAAACTCTAAGTGCCCTAAGGACACGCTCTTACCTTCTAACTTTTCATATTTAAACTACTCAACTTTTCATACCATTTTTAATGTGGGATTAAAAAGTTGTTACTCTTTTTTGGTCCCATTAAGTTATTGAATTAGCCTAACTTCCGATTTGAATATCTCATTCATTCGAAATGAAATTGAACATGTGAATATACCACTTTAATTCCCATGGAAGGAGAACACTCCAATGATCTTCCCTATGTTTCTAGCAATAGATCACGCCTAAAGCTCAACTTACCCAGAAATTCGCTTGAAATTTCTTGTTTCACAACAGCGAGATCGTGCATAGTGAAAATTCTTTATTGCGGTGAAAGCGGGGACGTGTAAAAAGTTGCTCGAATTTTGAAACAAATCTCCTGTGTTTGTGATTGCTCTTCTCTCTTTCTCTTATACTCACTCTTGATATATTGCATGTACTTACTTATCATTATATGCTTGATATTGTTTTATATGTTTGCACTTGTTTAAACCAAGAAAGCAATAAAGTAACTCAATTCTTATTTAAGAGAAATTTTGAGGAGAAGCTTAGAGCTCTTCATGGAGTATCCGGCTTGACTTTTTGGTTTTGATTTGCATAGTAGTTGTAATTTTTTATTATTGTATTTTTGAATTTGATTAGCATATCACCTATTAACCTCCTTCTAAGTGATTTCACAAACTAGATCAAACAAATTTTCAAACGTAAGCACTCTCCCGGTAGACATTGTTGGTTTCTGGGATCAATCTGACAACTAATCAATATCACTGAAATATCACCGATCTAATTTACCAGGTCGGTAAATATCAGGTGGGAGGTTTTCTGTTCAATAGAACGTTCCTTAATTTAAGAATCACCTTTCAATTTACTTCCTTAGTTAAACACCAATTAGACTGGTATAAATCAGTCTCAATATACTGAATATCAGTATATCCTTGTATAAAGAAACTAATTTACTTATACAGTACTTGGAGTGAGGTACGCTTAAAGAAAATCTCCTTAAGACAATTACGTCCCCCGCACCAGTGCTAACGGGTTACTGGACACTGATCTCCCAATATACAACACTCCTTCACGGTATTTGGATAGCACTACCAAATCACCGTACGGTCGAACCATAATTAATGTAACGGTCCCAGTTTGAAATTTTCCATTTAACCACAATTATTTCGTACAATCCAAGCGTGGGACCCATCAGGGTATAATACTTCCAATATGATCATCAGAAAACTCTTCACTATACATCAGAAATTTCTACTAAGATAACATGTATGATCTAATCGAGACTTAACATGACAACTCATATGGTTCGATAATCCAAGAAACACAGTCTACAATTATCATATCAGAATATGTGTACATACAAAGTTAGAGTCCAACACCAGATCCTTTAAGAATTACAAGTCGAGGGTAACATCCAGTTAAAAGTGCACATGGTTATATAAATTTATATACATAACAAAAGTAACTTCTACTACAGTGGTTCCGGTGGCGCTTGTCCCGCACAATTGCCCTTAAGCGGGTCTCTTGCCCTTGTCCAAACCTGAAGGTGGAGTTAGAATAGAGTGAGCTTGACGGCTCAGTGAGTAAAACAATATTTAAGTATGCCTAATCAAGTAGGTCTACATGACTAAATTATCCGGTTGACATGTGTGTCGTTATACTATTTTTATAAGATCTTATAATTAGTCAGGAACCAATCAGAACACAGTAACAAGGCTTTCCTAGTCGACTAGGCCACCCTATAGTCGACTAAGACTATCTGTAAGTCGACTAATTCTGAAGCTATAGTCGACTAACTTTACTCCGCGCGTATCTGCTTCTCTGCTGACAGCCAGGGGCTTATGTAGTCGACTATCCTTCCTGGTGTAGTCGATTACTCAAGTAGTAGTCGACTTGAAGATCCCCTATAGTCGACTAGTTGTGGGTCAAAAAGTTATGTTACTCTCTGTATGTCACCTATAGTCGACTACCCTCCTGATGTAGTCGACTATCCAATATATTAGTCGACTATAAGTCGACTGTAGTCGACTAAGTATGCCCAAAACAGATTGTTAACTTTCTGATTGCTCTCTGTATCTGGGATTTAGTCGACTAGTCCCTAAGACTTAGTCGACTGACCTACATAAAAATTGCCTGTTAAAGTTATCCCAGATTAAATGTTAGGGATTTATGCATGATTATATCATAGGATTTCTATCTTAGCAATATCCATATACATACAATATAATCTCCCCTTCTACGCCTCCGGTTCAACCCGGTCCCTTCCTCCAATACAAAAATCGTAAAATCTCCCCTTCTACGCCTCCGGTTCAACCCGGTCCCTTCCTCCAATACATAATAGTAAAATCTCCCCTTCTACGCCTCCGGTTCAACCCGGTCCCTTCCTCCAATACATCACACCATCATATAATATCAATATGCAAGACATATAATAATATCATGGATTCATAAACAAAATGAGTAAGTACTTGCGGAATTGAAAACACATGAGTCTTTATGAGGTAACTAGCATTTCACAAACTCTGCATGATCCCAAAAATATACGTAGTGTCAAGTACTTGTTTACCTCTTACGTTTTATTTCATTTCCTACTTTATTCTACTCATCATGTTATTAGGATTATCATGTTCTACTCACCCTTGGAAGTGGTATGATTTTGCTGGTTTTTGGCTGCAGATTCGGGCTGTTTTGGGGCTGTTTTGCTGCTGCCTTTAGCTGTTGTTGCTGCTGCTTTTAACTGCTGCTGCTGCTGCTCCTTTGCTGCTGCTGCTGCTCCTTTGCTGCTGCTGCTTTGCTGCTGCAGTTGCTGCTGCTTTGCTGCTGCAGGAAAGAAAAGAGAGGGAGGGAGTTTGTGAAGAGAGAGAGAGTTTTAACCAAATGGTTTAATCCTCTTCAACCCCCCTCTATTTATAGTCTTTTACTCCCCACAAAAATGTGCCATGTGTCCCCTATACAACCCATCATGTCTACTCTACTCCATGCCCTAAGTCAAGCTCATGTCTCTCTCCCCTCTCCATGAGGTACAAGCATGGTGGGGGATGGTGGTAAGTTGACCATATGTGGGGGTATTCTTATACCTATATACATGAATGTATAAATACTTATGTATACACTTGTTTATACATACACATATAATAAACATGACTTAACTAAGGTATCATGCATGCATACTAATTCCTATTGCCTCTTTAGGGTATGATTATTTAGGAAAAGTAATGCTTTAATTAAGGCAAGTGTTACATTCTACCCTCCTTATGGAAGTTTCGTCCTCGAAACTTAACGTACCTCGGAACAAATGTGGATGGGCCTTTCTTATCTCCTCTTCCAGTTCCCAAGTGGCTTCTTCTTTATTTTGATTTCTCCATAAGACCTTGACCAAGGAAATATTTTTGCTTCTCAATTGCTTCTCCTTGCGATCAAGGATTTGTACTGGTTCTTCCGCGTAAGACATGTCTTCTAGTATATGCAGGGGTTCATAGGAGATGACGTGATCAGGATCGGGCACATACTTCCTCAGCTGAGATACATGAAATATATTGTGCATTCTTTCTAAGGCAGGGGGTAGGGCCAAACGATAAGCAACCGGTCCAATTTTATCCAGTATCTCAAACGGACCTACATATCTAGGAGCTAATTTGTTCTTACCACCGGTACGTCTCACCCCCTTTATTGGAGATACCTTCAGAAAAACACTATCCCCTACCTCAAACTCCAGTGGTCTGCGACGATTGTCTGCATAAGCTTTCTGTCTGCTCTGGGCTGCTTTCATCCTTTCCTTGATTAGTTTGATCTTCTCAGTAGTCTCTTGAATTACATCAGGGCCGAACAGTCTTCTATCCCCAACTTCCTCCCAACAGATTGGTGATTTACACCTCCTCCCATATAATGCTTCAAATGGAGGCATACCGATAGTGGACTGGTATCTATTATTATAAGCAAACTCCACTAAGGGTAAATAGTTGTCCCAACTTCCCCCAAAATCTAGCACACAAGTTCTCAACATATCTTCCAATATTTTAATGGTCCTTTCTGACTGTCCATCCGTTTGGGGGTGGGCTGCTGTACTGAGTTGCAATTTAGTGCCCATAGCTTTGGACAAACTCCTCCAAAATCTGGATTGAAATCTTGGGACCCGATCTGATACAATGGATTCAGGTACTCCATGTAATCTAATTATCTCTCGGACATATACCTGAGCCAGTCTTTCCATTGAATAATTGATCCGGATAGGCAGAAAATGAGCAGATTTAGTGAGTCTGTCTACCACTACCCAGACTGTATCCAGTCCTTGGGACGTCCGAGGAAGTCTAGCGACGAAATCCAAAGCAATTTGACTCCACTTCCATTCAGGAATAGATAAAGGCACTAACAAACCTGGGGGCTTCTTATGCTCCGCCTTTACTTGTTGACAGACTAAACATTTGTGGACAAAATTAGAAATGTCTACCTTCATTCCATCCCACCAGAAGTTATGATGCAGATCTTGATACATCTTTGTGCTTCCGGGATGAGCTGTGTAAGGTGTACTATGAGCCTCCTTCATTATTTCTTCTTTGATCTCTGCTACATCTGGTACACATAATCTGTGTCCAAGCCGCAGCACATCACCTTCTATTTGAAACTCCTTGAGTTCTCCTTCTTGCACTTTCTTTATAATCTTCTTTATTTGAGTATCTCCTTGTTGGGCCTCTTTGATCTTGTCGTATAGATTAATTTGAATACTTACTTGATTCAGTTGATACTCAGAATTAGAAGGATCAATGACTCGCACTTCTATTTGCATTTCTTCTAGATCCCTTAATATTCTTGTTTGACGAGTCATCAAGGCGGCCAGGGTCCCTCCTGATTTCTGGCTCAAAGCATCAGCCACCACATTGGCCTTCCCAGGGTGGTATTGAATAGTAATATCATAATCCTTCATCAGTTCTAACCACCTCCTCTGCCTCATGTTCAGTTCTTTTTGTGTGAAGATGTATTTTAAACTCTTATGATCAGTAAAAACTTCACAAGACACTCCATACAAATAATGTCGCCAGATCTTTAAAGCAAAAATCACAGCGGCTAATTTCAAGTCATGAGTGGGGTAATTTCTTTCATGGGTCTTCAATTGTCAGGACGCATAGGCAATGACTTTCCATGTTGCATTAACACACATCCCAATCCCAGTTTTGATGCATCACTAAAGATGACAAATCCTTCAGTCCCCGAAGGTACAATTAAGACAGGAGCATATGTCAGCCTAGCTTTAACCTCCAGGAAGCTCCTATCTTGATCTTCTCCCCATGCAAACTTCTTATTCTTTCTACTTAATTGGGTCATTGGTGCCACAATCAGAGAAAATCCTTCTACAAATCTTCTGTAGTACCCAGCTAATCCCAAGAAACTTCGAACTTCAGTAACATTAGTGGGTCTAGGCCAGTCTCGGATTGCTTCGATTTTTACCGGGTCTACTGATATTCCTTCCTTAGATATGATATGGCCAAGAAACCCTACTTGCTCTAGCCAAAATTCACATTTCTTCAATTTTACATAGAGTTGCTTCTCTCTCAAGATTTGAAGGACAATATTAAGATGTTTCTCATGATCTTCCGTATTCTTTGAATAGACCAGAATATCATCAATGAATACTACTACAAACTGGTCTAGATATGGTTGAAACATCCGATTCATTAAGTCCATAAATGCTGCCGGGGCGTTAGTGAGTCCAAAAGGCATGACTAGAAATTCAAAGTGTCCATATCTCGTCCGGAAAGCCGATTTGGACACATCTTCAGGTTTGACCTTCAACTGATGATACCCCGATCTAAGATCTATCTTAGAAAATACACAAGACCCTTGTAATTGATCAAATAAGTCATCAATTCGAGGGAGAGGGTACCTATTCTTGATAGTTGCCTTATTCAATTCCCGGTAGTCAACACATAGTCTCATACTCCCATCCTTCTTCTTTACAAATAGTACAGGTGCTCCCCAGGGAGATACACTTGGCTGAATGAAACCTTTGTCTAATAAGTCCTGCAATTGAGTTTTAAGTTCTTTTATTTCTGCAGGGGCCATACGGTACGGTGCCTTAGAAATTGGGGCAGTACCGGGTATTACATCTATTGTAAATTCTACTTCCCGATCTGGGGGCAGGCCTGGTAGGTCTTCCGGAACACATCAGGGAACTCATTCACAATTGGAATAGTTTTAATATTTACATCAGTCCTGGCGGTATCCAATACTGAAGCCAGAAATCCTTGACACCCTTGCTTCATTAATTTGGTGGCCTTGATGGCTGATATGTGAGGTATATCACAACTAACTTTTTCTCCTTCAAAAATAAACTCCGGAGTCCCTTCCATTTTAAAGATAATCCTCTTCTTATTACAATCCACATGAGCACTACAGGCAGACAACCAGTCCATTCCTAGTATGGCATCGAACTCCATTTCGCCTAGCTTAATCAGATCAATGGATGTCTTCATTTCTCCAATTATCACTTCACAATTCGCATATCTAGTGTTAGCTATCAAATTTTCCCCTATAGGTGTGGACACAACCAACTGAAATCCTAGGGATTTTGCTACTTGATTTAGTTTATAAGCAAAAGCACTAGATACGAATGAATGAGTAGCTCCAGGGTCAAATAATGCATGGGCAATATGTCCTGATACGGAGATCATACCTTCCACCACTGCATTTGAGGCCATTGCTTCCCGATGGGTTAATGCGAAGGTTCTGCCTTGCACCCGTGGTTGCTGAACCGATGACTGGGTTGCAGCAGGACGTGGGGCATTACTGGGCGGCATGAAGTTACTGGCTTGTCCTCTGGGAGGATTCGTCCTCATGGTCGGCCTTCCACTTCCTCTACTCGGCCCTTGGCTTCCACGCATTGCCGGACAATTTTTCCTTAGGTGTCCCACCTCTCCACAATTAAAACAAGACCTGTCTAGGAGGCAGTTTCCAAAATGGTTTACTCTGCACCTCTGACACCAGGGAGCCTCTGAGATTCTGGGATGTGATGCAGAGGTAGCTTGTGTCTTCAAGGGAGTGTCTCTATTTCTCAACCATGTTCTCCCGCCTCTGGCTCCTCCTCCTCTATAAAAAGTGGTGTTAAACCCAGACCCTTTGCCGCTGATGGATCCTGATGCCGTCCTCATAGGAGGTCCTTGATAACGGGGGCGCTTAGAATTGGAAATTTCTTCCACCCAGTCTCCCTGACCTTCTTGTATGTCCATTTCTACCTCCAAAGCTCTTTCTACTGCCTGGAGATAATTCTTCAGTTGTAATGGAATCAGTCGGCCACGAATATCTGATCTTAGGCCCTTTACGAACCTCTTCGTCTTTTCTGCTTCACTCCTTACCAAGGCATCAACATACCTGGATAGCTGAGTGAATTTCTGATCATACTGGGATACATTCATAGAACCTTGACGTAGTTCCAAGAATTCTGTCGCCATCTTATCTCTGGCCGTCTCCGGAATGTATTTCTCAGTGAATTTGTTCACCAAGAATTCCCAAGTGATTGATTCCCTTACATTCTTCATACTATGCTTCACTGCCCTCCACCAATGTTCCGCTTCTTTTGGAACATAAAAGAAGAGAAGGACACCCTTTGTTCATCAGTGCAGTTCATAACTTCTAGTATCTTCTCTATTTGGAGAAGCCATGCTTCGGCTTGTAAGGGGTTCGCCTCTCCTTCAAATACGGGCGGTTTCATCTTCTGAAACTGCTCCAGTGCTCGGTGGGAGTTGTTATTGCTCGCTCTGGTCATTAATTGTGCGAGCCACTCCGGCATCACCCCTGGAGTTCCCTCATTCCCCCTCATTCGTACTTCAGAGTCTTCATTATCGTCCACGGGGTGCGCGCTCCCCATCTCGCTGTAGTGTGTCGTATCGAGCGACAGTGACTCATCAGGTGGTAGTTGGTTCAAATCCATTTGTTCTCCCCTATAAAAATAAGGGCGTCTAATCAACATACTACCCAATTTAGGAATGCATTGGGATAAAACTTTAGTCTCAAGTAATCATGTTAATAACATCACTTTTGAAAACAAGCAACTCGTTATATATATATATATATATATATATATATATATATATATATATATATATATATATATATATATATATATATATATAGGTACATTCATCATGGATACAAAAGGTATTATACTAGCATGCCCTCCTTCTGGAATATCCGAACTAACCCATGTGCATTCATATGATATATGCCAGGGTACATACAACAACCCTAAGGATATCCCTCATCTAACATATTAGGCCTATACATATATATACATCAAAAAGTGCCGGCTCTAAGGTTCACCCTTCGTAGGATAGAGTATCCCCACTAGAATCTCCGCTAGTGCTGCTGCTATCATCCATGTCTTCCTCGGGGTCTTCTTCCGGTGATTCGTCCCCGGCGCAGCACCAGTCGTCTAAGTCATCATAAAGGTCCATATCCTCTTCCCACATTTCGTTTCAAAAGACGCCTCCATATGTAAATCCCCTTCGGGTTTCTTCTTTAATCGTGCCAGAGTGCTCCGTCACTGCTATCTCAAGTGAATCTCCCACAAAGCTTTCTGTGTCAACATTGGTTGGTTCAGGCTCATTAGATGCCTGCGACTCAACCTCCTCATAATCTATCCAATTTAGGGGTACAATCATTTTCGCTGGATCAGTTTCGTCCGACTCGTACCCCCAATCCATGGAATCCGCCACCCAGCTCTCACTCGAGTTATCGGAGCTAGAGACTGGCCAGTATACATCGGAGTCCCCCATCTACATGTAAACAAAAAGGTCGTATCAATCTCAAGTCCATGAAATAGTCTCAATCATACGGCTATCATCAGGAAGCAACATAAATGGACACACTTGTAACTATACTTATCCTTAGTCTACTCATAAGTCTCATGTCTTTAGAATAACTCAGATTCAATAGATAATTTAATGCATTCCTTGTCACATAAGACCAACTACTTAACTATGATCACATGTCTGCACGTATAAACCTAACAATTTCATCATCTCTTACTCCTTCCACTTCTAAACCATTGCTCTGATACCAACTGTAACGGTCCCAGTTTGAAATTTTCCATTTAACCACAATTATTTCGTACAATCCAAGCGTGGGACCCATCAGGGTATAATACTTCCAATATGATCATCAGAAAACTCTTCACTATACATCAGAAATTTCTACTAAGATAACATGTATGATCTAATCAAGACTTAACATGACAACTCATATGGTTCGATAATCCAAGAAACACAGTCTACAATTATCATATCAGAATATGTGTACATACAAAGTTAGAGTCCAACACCAGATCCTTTAAGAATTACAAGTCGAGGGTAACATCCAGTTAAAAGTGCACATGGTTATATAAATTTATATACATAACAAAAGTAACTTCTACTACAGTGGTTCCGGTGGAGCTTGTCCCGCACAATTGCCCTTAAGCGGGTCCCTTGCCCTTGTCCAAACCTGAAGGTGGAGTTAGAATAGAGTGAGCTTGACGGCTCAGTGAGTAAAACAATATTTAAGTATGCCTAATCAAGTAGGTCTACATGACTAAATTATCCGGTTGACATGTGTGTCGTTATACTATTTTTATAAGATCTTATAATTAGTCAGGAACCAATCAGAACACAGTAACAAGGCCTTCCTAGTCGACTAGGCCACCCTATAGTCGACTAAGACTATCTGTAAGTCGACTAATTCTGAAGCTATAGTCGACTAACTTTACTCCGCGCGTATCTGCTTCTCTGCTGACAGCCAGGGGCTTATGTAGTCGACTACCCTACCTGGTGTAGTCGACTACTCAAGTAGTAGTCGACTTGAAGATCCCCTATAGTCGACTAGTTGTGGGTCAAAAAGTTATGTTACTCTCTGTATGTCACCTATAGTCGACTACCCTCCTGATGTAGTCGACTATCCAATATATTAGTCGACTATAAGTCGACTGTAGTCGACTAAGTATGCCCAAAACAGATTGTTAACTTTCTGATTGCTCTCTGTATCTGGGATTTAGTCGACTAGTCCCTAGGACTTAGTCGACTGACCTACATAAAAATTGCCTGTTAAGAAGTTATCCCAGATTAAATGTTAGGGATTTATGCATGATTATATCATAGGATTTCTATCTTAGCAATATCCATATACATACAATATAATCTCCCCTTCTACGCCTCCGGTTCAACCCGGTCCCTTCCTCCAATATAAAAATCGTAAAATCTTCCTTTCTACGCCTCCGGTTCAACCCGGTCCCTTCCTCCAATACATAATAGTAAAATCTCCCCTTCTACGCCTCCGGTTCAACCCGGTCCCTTCCTCCAATACATCACACCATCATATAATATCAATATGCAAGACATATAATAATATCATAGATTCATAAACAAAATGAGTAAGTACTTGCGGAATTGAAAACACATGAGTCTTTATGAGGTAACTAGCATTTCACAAACTCTGCATGATCCCAAAAATATACGTAGTGTCAAGTACTTGTTTACCTCTTACGTTTTATTTCATTTCCTACTTTATTCTACTCATCATGTTATTAGGATTATCATGTTCTACTCACCCTTGGAAGTGGTATGATTTTGCTGGTTTTTGGCTGCAGATTCGGGCTGTTTTGGGGCTGTTTTGCTGCTGCCTTTAGCTGTTGTTGCTGCTGCTTTTAACTGCTGCTGCTGCTGCTCCTTTGCTGCTGCTGCTGCTCCTTTGCTGCTGCTGCTTTGCTGCTGCAGTTGCTGCTGCTTTGCTGCTGCAGGAAAGAAAAGAGAGGGAGGGAGTTTGTGAAGAGAGAGAGTTTTAACCAAATGGTTTAATCCTCTTCAACCCCCCTCTATTTATAGTCTCTAACTCCCCACAAAAATGTGCCATGTGTCCCCTATACAACCCATCATGTCTACTCTACTCCATGCCCTAAGTCAAGCTCATGTCTCTCTCCCTCTCCATGAGGTACAAGCATGGTGGGGGATGGTGGTAAGTTGACCATATGTGGGGGTATTCTTATACCTATATACATGAATGTATAAATACTTATGTATACACTTGTTTATACATACACATATAATAAACATGACTTAACTAAGGTATCATGCATGCATACTAATTCCTATTGCCTCTTTAGGGTATGATTATTTAGGAAAAGTAATGCTTTAATTAAGGCAAGTGTTACAATTAACCAGTACCTTCACAGGATTATTGAAGCAGCGGGACAAAGACAAATTTCGGGAGAATATTTGCCTTTACTTTAGAGGAACACCCACTGTAGAGGAAGAAGGAAGGTAGAAGAATATTCTTCAAGTCCTAGATTCAGATAACAATTCTATAAAAGAATCTGTTAAATTTTCTGAGCCCTCTTTCAGAACGAATTTTTGCAGAATCTTTTTGGAAGTTGCTTCGGAAACTGAGTTGCAGAATCCCCACTTGCTTTGAAAACCGAGTTACTGATTTCCACTTCCCTTTGAAAGTTATTTCAACTGAGAGAGAGAATCTCCTTCAGACAGAACTCAGAAGATTTTTGGTGTTGATGTGTCTTAAATTGAGAATACGGAGCGTTATACCCAACGAACAGTTGCAACGGTTCGGTTTGAACCGTTGCAACGGTTCGGTTCAACCGCCGCAACTGTCCAACCGCCCAACTGCCGCGACGGTTTACAGACAGCCATTGGCGGGGCAGTTCGGATAGTGGAGCGGGTCCGTTGGCGGGGCGGTTCGGATCCGGATAGCAGAGCGGGTATGCTCCGCGTAACCCAATTCAAAAAGGAAACCAGGCCGGGTAGGGAATCCGATCCCGCACCCAGACTCAGACCCAGTCCCGAGCCCGAGCCTGGCCCGGCACCGGTGCCGACGCTGGCACCGGCCGCCAGCAGCGGCGCGCACGTGCGGGCATGGTTTCCTTCCAATCACGCGCGAAAACTCCAAGTACCCAAAGGGCACGCCCTTTGATCCCAATTTTCTCTATTTAAACACGACAAACTTCCATCCCATGGCCAATGTAGTACTAAATGCTTTTAGCTACCTTTAGTCCCATTTTGGCTTTGAATTAGGCAATCTTTAGACTTGAATATCTCATTCATTCGAAGTCGGAATTGAACATGTGAATATACCACGTTCATCCCCAATGGAAGGAGAACACACTCCAATCATCATCCAATTGATTCGATCAATGGATCTCGCTGTAATTCAATTCAAAGATTCACATATATTCTTCATATTCCCAACAATCCCCCATAATGAATGGAGATTCAAGGAATTGACACACAAAGAGACTGACTCTATTTTGAAAGGTATTTTAGAAAAGAAACTGCATCAGGATAGGTGAACTAGATCTTGAACCATCCATAGCGAAAGTTTTATCAGACTTACTGGCTAATCAGTAAATTAGGTCTTGAATTGTTAGTCTTTAGTATAAGCCAAGTCAACAAGCTTCACACAGTAACTTTCTAAATCAACTTTGGTTCTCGGTTGTGTCCGTTTTGGTCCAGGACATTCTTGGTTTTAGGGAGTATCTTTAGGGAATAACAGCCTCCATAGAAATTCCCAAAGAGCTGACCCAACTCTATACTCACATAGGTGATCGTCCTATTAAGAGTAGTCTACTCTACTCCACTTGTTTAGTAACAAGATATAGGCATCATTAAAAGCGTTAAGCTTATTCTTTAATCTACTTGTAAAAAAGTACTTATGTGCACCTTAGGAATGGATTGGAGTCAAGCTCCCAAGTGCTTACTTGCTGAGTCAATCATAACTAGTTTTTCCTCTTGAACTTAGTCCGTGGGATCTCCAGTCACTAAGTGAGATTTCTATTAAGCTGACTCGGTAAGGTTAGGCTTTTAGACCCATTCCCCTCGATGAGCAGTTTATACGCTTTCCACTTAAACCTTTAGTAAGCGGATCCGCTAAATTATCTTTTGACGAGACAAAGTCAATAAAGATAATTTCATTTGAGAGCAACTGCTTCACAGTATTATATCTACGATGAATATGTCTAGACTTACTATCGTATATAACATTTTGTGCCCTAGATATAGCTGCTTGATTATCGCAGTGTATGCATATAGCGGGCACTGGCTTTTACCATAATGGTATATCTTCCAAAAGTTGGTGAAGCCATTCCGCTTCTTCTCCGGCCTTATCTAAGGCTATGAATTCCGATTCCATAGTGGAACGGGAAATACATGTTTGCTTGAAAGATTTTCAAGATACCGCTGCTCCTCCTAGAGTAAACACGTAACCGCTAGTTGATTTTGATTCCTCAGAATCTGCAATCCAATTAGTATCACTGTATCCTTCAAGTACAGGTGGATACTGTCCATATCTCAAGGCATATTCCTTGGTATGTGATACGTAACCCAATACTCGTAGTAGAGCAGTCCAATGTTGATCACTAGGATTACTAGTGTATCTGCTTAACTTGCTTACAACGTAAGCAATATCGGGTCTAGTGCAATTCATCAAATACATTAGACTTCTGATAATCTGAGAATACTCCAACTGGCGTATTTCAGTTCCTGTATTCTTATGAAGGTGGACGTGTGGGAGAAAAGGATTAGTATTCTCATGTATCCCATGATCCTTGAATCTTTCTATCATCTTATCCACATAGTGAGATTGAGATAGACTGATTTCATCTGGTGTTCTGGTGATTTTAATTCCTAAAATTACATCAGCAACCCCAGATCCTTCATGTCAAAACTATTGGATAACATTCTTTTAGTGGACTTAATAATTTCAATATTAGTCCCAAGTATCAACTTGTCTACATAAAGACAAATAATGATACATGTATTTCTAACTGTTTTAGTGTAAACACACTTATCACATTCATTGATAGTGAATCCATCTTTGATCATGACACCATCAAATTTCTCATTCCATTGTTTTGGAGCCTGCTTTAGACCGTATAAGGATTTTACCAATTTACACACTTTGTGTTCTTGACCCTTGACTATAAATCCTTCAGGTTGCTCTATATATATTTCTTCATTTAATTCACCGTTTAAGAATGCAGTCTTGACATCCATTTGATGGATATCTAAGTTATGCAATACTGCAGTTGCAATCAACATCCGAATGGAGGTTATTCTTGTTACTGGTGAATAAGTATCGAAGTAGCCAAGTCCTTCCTTTTGTCGATAGCCATTGGCTACTAATCTAGCCTTGTACTTATCGATAGATCCATCGGGTTTTAATTTTCTTTTGAAAATCCACTTACACCCAATTGGTTTACTGCCAGGAGGCAAGTTTGCCAATTCCTAAGTATGATTACTTAGTATGGATTCTATTATGCTATTTATACCTTTTTTTTCCACATTTGTGCTTCTGGGGTTGACATAGCCTCTTTAAATATTTGAGGCTCGCTTTCAATAGCGTATGCTATGAAATCTGGACCAAAAGATTTTGAGATTCTAGATCTCTGCCTTCTTCTTGGTTCAATTTTCGCATTAACAATCGGTTCCTCGGGGCTTTCATCCCTGAATGCCATTTCATGTGTTCTTTTCCCAGAAGTCTTATCTGCTTCCCGTTTGTATGGAAAGATGTCTTTAAAGAACACAGTATCTCTAGATTCGATAATCATGTTTACATGAATATCTGGTATTTCTGATTTATGAACCAGAAATCTATAGGCACTACTATTTAAGGCATAGCTTATGAATATGCAGTCCATAATTTTTGCTCCCAACTTAGTCTTTTTAGGTATGGTGCTAGTACCTTTGCAAGACACCCCCACATTTTGAGGTAATGGTGGGAAGATATCCTTCTATGCCATAACTCAAATGGTATAAGACCAAGTTTCTTGTAGAGTATTCTGTTTAGAATATAATTTGCAGTTAACAGAGCTTCCCTCCATAAGTTCTGCGGAGCCCAGAACTTACGAGCATGGAATTGACCATCTCCTTCAAAGTTCTGTTCTTCCGTTCAGCAATTCTATTGCTGTTGTTTGATGGATTATACCAAATTTAGCACATAACTCACTAAAATCATTTGATTCATATTCTCCGCCTCTATCGGATTTTAGAATCTTGATATTCTTGTTGAGTTGATTCTCAACTTCGGCTTTATATGTTATAAACATATTCATTGCCTCATCCTTACTGTTTAAAAGATACACATAATAGTATCTTGTACAGTCATCAATAAAAGTAATAAAATACTTTTTCTCGCCTCTAGTTGGCATAAATTTCAAGTCACACAGATCGCTATGAATTAACCCTAAAGGTTTTTTATTTCGATCAATTGAGTGAAATGAATTTTTCGCTAACTTGGCCTCAATACAAATCTCACACTTGCGAATTTCTTCCAAGTTGAGTTTAGGAATATATCTTAGATTAGACAAGTTCTTTAAAGACTTGTAATTTACATGCCCTAATCTAGCATGCCGTAAAGTAGGAGACTCAAGCAAATAAACAGAAGATTTTTCTTTATTTATAAGCTTCGGGTACAAATACTCAGACTTTTTATCTACCACTGCAACATTAGCTTTAAAAAGTTCATCAACAAGATAATCCTTTCCCACATACATCCCTCCCTTAGTAAGTACAAATTTGTCTGATTTAAAAACCATTCTAAATCCTTTCTTACTAAGTATTGATCTAGAGATCAGATTCTTGCGGATATCTGGAACATGTAGTACATTGTTCAGAGTAAGCTCTTTCCTAAATGTCCACTTCAGGATGACCTTGCCTTTTTCTTCAACCTTTGAGATGGCTAAGTTTCCCATGAATAGTTGCTCATCTTACTCTAGTTTTTGATATTCAGAAAATAATAATTTCTCAGAGCAGATGTGCCGAGCAGACCCAGTGTCTACCCACCAATCCTTATTGTTGGTTGTCAGGTTCACTTCTGACACCACAGCTGAAAGGCTAGGCGACGCATGGTCGGTCAAGTTTGCATGTGGATGGTTCTACTTATTCTTTTTGAGACGGCTGCGACATTCATTCGCCTTATGCCCTTCTTTATTGTAGATGTAGCAGGTTCCCTTGAAGCGCATGTTTTTTCCTTCTTAGACCTTGCCTTTGTACCCCTGGGAAGTCTTCTTCCGCTTTAAGCCTTTAGAAGTAGACGCTTTCCCCTTTGAGTCTTCGATCACATAGGCTTTGGCTTTATAGGAGTTCTTACTGCTCCTTTTCTCGGACTTTCTGTTGTCCTCCTCGATTCGAAGCCTCACAATGAGATCTTCCAACTTCAGCTCCTTTCGCTTGTGCTTCAGGTAGTTCTTGAAATCTCTTCACGCAGGTGGGAGTTTATCCACGATAGCAGTAACCTGAAAGGTTTCAGGTAGAATCATACCTTCGGCTTCTATCTCGTGCAAGATAAGTTGGAACTCTTGCACCTGACTGATTATAGTCTTGCTGTCCACCATTTTGTACTTCAGAAATCGTCCTACGACGAACTTCTTGGTACCAGCATCCTCAGTCTTGTACTTCTTGTTAAGATTGGCCCATAATTTCTTTGCTGTTGTGATAGGACTGTAGACATTATAAAGAGAGTCATCCAGTCCATTTAAAACATAATTTCGGCAAAGGAAGTCACCTTGAGTCCATGCATGGGCTGCGAGGACTGAGTCCCGATCAGTTCCGGGTTCTGGTGGAACTTCTTGCAGGAATTTGGCCAGATGAAGAGTGGTCAAGTAGAAGAGCATCTTTTGTCGCCACCTCTTGAATTCTGTGCCGTCAAATTTTTCTGGCTTCTCCGGCTTCGGGTTAGGAAGTGGAGTAGGCATCAAAGCTTGTAGCTGCATGTTTAGTGCCTTACTAGAGTTATCTTGATTAGTCTCAGACATTTTCTTCAAGTTCAAGCAGAACAGAAGTAAGAAACTTCAATATATATAATTGTTTTAAGATTGTTGGTTTCTGGGATCAATTTGACAACTAATCAATATCACTGAAATATCACCGATCTAATTGGCCAGGTCGGTAAATATCAGGTGGATAGTTTTCCGTTCAATAGAACGTTTCTTAATTTAAGAACCACCTTTCAATTTCCTTCCTTAGTTAAACACCAATTAGACTGGTATAAATCAGTCTCAATATACTGAATATCAGTATATCCCCTGTATAAAGAAATTAATTCACTTATACAGTACTTGGAGTGAGGTACGCTTAAAGCGAATCTCCTTAAGACAATTACGTCCACCGCACCGGTACTAACGGGTTACTCGACGCTGGTCTCCCAAAATACAACACTCCTTCACGGTATTTGGATAGCACTGCCAAATCACTGTACGGTCGAACTGTAGTTAACCACTACCTTCACAGGATTATCAAGAGAATATTTGCCTTTACTTTGGAGGAACACCAACTGTTACTTTGGACCACTGTAGAGGAAGAAGAAAGGTATTCGGAAGTCCCAGATTCAGACAACAATTCTATAAAAGAATCTGTTGAATTTTCTACGCCGCGACGGTTTAGATTGTGGAGCGGGTATGCTCCGCGTAACCCATACCCGTGAGACCCAGTTCAAAAAGGGAACCAAGCTGGGTAGGGAACCCGCACCCGCACCTGAACCGCCGCCACCGCGCGCATGTGCGAGCATGATTTCCTCCCAATCACGCACGAAAACTCTAAGTACCCACGCCCTTTGTTCCCAATTTTCTCTATTTAAACACTACAAACTTCCATCCCATGGCCAATGTGGGACTAAATGCCTTTAGCTACCTTTAGTCCCATTTTGGCTTTGAATTAGGCAATCTTTAGACTTGAATATCTCATTCATTCGAAGTCAGAATTGAACATGTGAATATACCACGTTCATCCCCAATGGAAGGAGAACACACTCCAACCATCATCCAATTGATTCGATCAACGAATCTCGCCGTAATTCAATTCAAAGATTCACATGTATTCTTCATATTCCCAACAGACATATCATTGATCTTCCTCTCTTATTAATGTTGTTTCAAGCAAAAATAATTGCTTCTCTAATCACTTATTATCAAGTCGAATCAATCATAACATAGAGAAAGTGTTAAAGTAGCAACACAACTGCTAATCTTTCCAATACAGTCGAATGTCATTAAACGAAAACGTAAGGTGAGACCACAATACTTAATTTTGTCCAGAAAATTTTTAGCTCACTAGGTAGCAATTAGAAATTTGTTCACCTATCCTAACTGTTGTTGTCGGCGCAAATTGCATGAATACATGCCATGGGGGAGTAGTGTGAGCCAATCTCCCACACTGTACAGATCTTACTCGTGAACCGACTGTAATTTTTTGTTTTTTCAGAGTAAACAGGAAACCATTAGGTCTCCTAAGATTTTTAATGAAAACAATTCTAAAAATACATGTGAAAAAAATTAAAAATTCTCACAGGCCAAAAAGCTTCATTGAACCGCAAGTGCAAGAGGAAAGTTGCTACAAAAGTACATCCGAGTAGTAAAGACAAATGCAACACAAAAACAGAACAATCCTGATACAAAATACATACACGACTTGTAGCAAAAGTCAGACTATACCTGAACAACAAAATCAGGGCTTCAAATGTCACTGATCACATACTATCTGAATCGGTGTCATGCCCCCAACCCTGTGTGTCCTCCGAATGGTTGTCGGAGGCATCATCGATCAATGTCTGATTTGGTTGTCGTAACTGGCCGTAATTCGTAAGTGGTCATTGGTAAAATCTTTTACAGTTGTAAATGAGTTACATGCATGTAAGTTTTACAGTGTTTGGTTGGTAATATAAAGTTGTAAGTGAGAAAATGTATTGTATTTTACAGTGTTTGGTTGTCGTAATGTGTAAGTCGTAAGTAAAAAAGTTGACCGCAAACTAACTATTTGGTGATTTAAAAAGTTTTAATATTGCAAATAAATATTAAAAATGCTAAATATTAAAAAAATTTAATATTAACATAAAAAATAATACAAATTTGCATGACCACAAAATTAACTGTAACTGGGCTGTAAGTGAGTGGTAATTGGGTTGCAAGTGAGTGGTAGTTGAGTTGCGTAAGTCTTTTACAAATTCCAGTCCAAATAAACGACGTAGTTGTAATTGAGTGATAAGTTATTTACGAATTACTGACTTTTACGCCTTTTACGGCGAAACAAACAACCCTGAGTCCGTCTCGCCATCTCTCTTGCTCTGCTTGAAACGAGATTGCAATAGAGCAGCAAACATGAAAAATTTGATTGAACAATCTGACTGAGTTGTTAAATATTCTATTATTATCTTCCCTCCCTCTGATCCCCAAATAGAAGCTGCCGTCAATAAATCTCATAGTACCTTTTCCCGCTTATTAATCGAACTGGATCTCCAAGAGAATCATAGTGAGGGTCGCAGATGGCGGTAGCTGCCGGAGGTTCAAATTCAGAAGATGCGCAGGTTAGCCGCCGCTCAGTTGACCAGCGGGCTCTACGCACCCGCGTCGAGCACAACTATCTGGTTTTATAACGGGTTAACGGATGTGGGTCCCGAGTCATTTCAAAACATAATGCGAGTTGGGTGCAATGCCTGAGTAATCTCATTTGGACTCGCATTGTGGTGATGCAAACCACACTCTGTTTATGAATGCAGTTTCTGATCACCTGATCAAAGCAAATCATGATCGTTGGCAATTTGGCATCTGATCATCCTAGCTTGTTCTATAGTTCTGAAGACAGCTGCTCGAGGGAGAAAACCAACGGTCAGATTTATTCTGATGGGAGCAAGAGTAATCATACGGTTTATAATGCTATATCTGCAGACGCAGTGAGAAGTATAATACGTAAAGAAAAAAGAGAATATGAAATAACCATAGTATATGTATCGGATGTGTTGCGACAACGACAACAACCAGAAGAGGAATCCCTGAATCTCTCAAGCACGAAGAACAATTCCAAAACAGTACAAAATCAAATACCAGAGAAAGAACACACGCAAACAACAATCAAACGAGGTTCGGCCTCAATGCCTACGTCCCGGGACAATCAAAGAGAGATTATATTACTTTGGAAGATCGATTACAATACTAGCAGCACCTCTTATCTCAAGAGAGCTCCAGTTTTTCCAACCTTCAACAAAACCTAGAAATCCCGTATTTATACAAATAGGTTTCTAAATCAGCAACACAGCCCGCACCCGCTTGTCGGTCGACCGGGCGGTCGCCGACCCCTTCCACCGGTCGACGGTCGGTCGAACGGGCGCCCAACAGAGAGTTGGGTACTTTCAGTCGGTCGACCGGGCCGGTCGACCGAGCACCTGCTACTGCGGGCGGTCGATCGGGCGGTCGATCGATATCCTGCTTCTGCTGCTGTAAGCCTGATTTGCTGTTGCTACTTCCTCCGTCTTTCGTCGCCGACTTCCTCGACGATCCCTCGACGATCCTTGTCGACTTCCTCGACAATACTTCTCTCTTGCCAAAAGGATGGCCACCGGTGATTGATATTATATCTCTAAGATCAAAACTTTTTGTTTCAGAGAGTGAAACCATCCAGCTTGATCAACAATTAACGAGGAATCCTAATGAGGGGGAACCATGTGAGAAGAAAGCATCAGACAGCTTAAACTAAGATTAGTCAGCATAAGATTATTAAGGTGACCTTTAATGAAATAATCAAACGAATTTGTTTATACAGAACTCGATTAATTTTCATTAAGCTGAAATTTCCCAAACGCATTGTGCTTCAAAGTCTCTCTCTCAATTTCGTTTCTTACTCGGTTTTTACCGACAATTAACAATTTCCCCACGTTTTTTACACTTTGCGCGGTTTAACAGTAAAACTTCCCTGTTGATTCGTTCCACATTGTACAGCACACTGCCACGTAAACATTCAACTAAATCTTGAAAAAAAATAAATTTAAAAAAAAATAAAATTAATACATAACCAACAGATCATTAATGCGTAATAGTGTGTTTGTGAGGGGCGCCGATAAAAAAGACAAGGGGCTATTTGGTCATTTTCATCTCGTGCCGGTTAGAACAAGTTGGGTCCAAGTTTGCCGGTGAAGCGAAGAACAACATCAACATGCACGGTAACTGGCGGCAAGCAAAGCATGAAAGGCATGACACGATAAAAATGAAAATTAAAATTCAAAAACTTTTTAGAGAGAGAAGAAAAAAAAAAGTTAGAGAGAGAATCTAAAAGAATCCCCATCTCATCGCTCGTCTCTTTCAAATAATTGAACACAACTTGTCCCTCTCTTTTCTCTTTCTCTCTCTCCACCGCCGATTCTTCCTTCAACTTTCTCTCTCTTCTCACTGCGCGAGCGAGCAAGGTGCGGGGGCGGTGCAGGATACCAAAATACCACTGGCTCGGACGCTAATTTACGGGGGCATGCCACGCCGCGGCCGAACAAAAGAGGTGAGCCTAACCCTAAAAAGGGCAAACTAAAGAATAAACAAAAAAGAAAAATTCCTCTCTCTCTCTCTCTCTCACACACACACACACACACACGCGCACACACACAGGTCTCTCTTTCTATATCTTCTGATCTGTGAACAGATCGATCAGTTTCTGGTCCTGATTCGTTTCTCGCCACTGACGGGCGACGGAACTCCATTGATGTAAGAGAGCTTACTGACAAAGTTCGGATCTTTAAGTTGTTCCTCCTTTCACTACTTTTGGGTATTTTCTTTCCTTCTTTTTTTTCTTTTTTCTTTTAACCTTTTTTAGTTGTTCATGCGTTTTTTTGGGTTTTTCTTCTGCTATATATGATGACTTCTAAGATTTTTTTTTACTTTTTTTGTTGATGTTATCAGTATTTGTATTGTTTTTGAGGAATTTTTCTGGTTTCTCTGATTTAGTTTTTTCTGTTACAGTGCCAAATTAAGTTGAATCTGTTAGGTTTTTTGTCTTTTTTTTGATTTATTTTTGAGGAAACTAGTTCGAGTTTTGTTAATGTTTTTGTGTGAGATATCTTGATGCTTTTGCTGCCTTATATAGAGCTAGATTTTAATTTATACTGTCTTGGATAACTCTCCTTCCATTTTAGTCTTAAATAAGTTGAAATCAAGGCATTTTCTCATTCATCAAATCTGATTCCTGGTATCTGCTCTCTTTGATCAGGATTTGATTTGCTCTTGGATTCAGAGCGACAAAGAATAGATTTCTGAGTAAAGAAGTTGGGATTTTGGATTTCTTTTTAGTGAGATTTGAGGGTCTCGTAGAGAAAAAATGGAAGGGGAGGTGGGTGCGCAAGTCGCACCCCCAATTTTCCTTCACCAGCCACTCCCAATTAGATTCCATGATTCTCCAATCCTAGCTAAGAAGAGAGATTTCCCATGGCAAAACGCTAGTTTCCATCAGCAGCAGCAGCAGCAGCAGTTCAACCAGTGGATTCCCAATCCCGCTAGCAACTGGGACCCTAGGTTATGGGAATGGGACAGTGTAAAATTCGCTGCAAAACCCTCTTCCGATGCGCCCAACCTCCTCAATCTTGCACCTAATGATTTAGCACCAAAACAGAGAACAGAAGAAAACCTAAAGGTGCAAACTTTATCGAAGAATTTGGAAGAAGATGGTGAAACTCTTACGTTGAAGCTTGGTGGGGGAGTCTACTCTGCGGCCGAGGACCAGGCGGCGGCGAGGCCGACTAAAAGGTTAGGTCAGGGTCTCCGGGCAGCGGTGGAAACTACCCAATGTGCCAAGTGGACGATTGCCGGGCAGATCTATCAAATGCTAAGGATTACCATAGGAGGCACAAGGTTTGCGAGGTTCACAGTAAGACGACGAAGGCTCTTGTGGGGAAGCAGATGCAGAGGTTCTGCCAGCAGTGCAGCAGGTATAACCGAATCTGGAGCAAGATGGAAATTCCTTGATTCTTAGATTAGAAACTGAACTAGGGTGTCAATTGCCTTGGGTTTAATTTCCTATATATGATAGATAGTTCTTATTGGGATCCTATAGTTTTGGGAGTTAGCTAATTTTGTTAGTTCTTCATGTTCTGTCAATTCTTTACCCTGTTAGGATTAGTAACTGATGATCTAAGATTTATTTTCTTTGTTAATCAATGAATCTTGCTGGAGTTATCTCCTTATGGAAGGGTTTGTCTTTGGATCCAAACTTTATGTGCTTTCTTGTTTATTATGCTGTTTAGATTTCACCCCCTTTCAGAATTTGATGAGGGGAAGAGGAGCTGCCGGCGTAGGCTTGCCGGGCATAACAGAAGGAGGAGGAAGACGCAGCCGGAGGATGTTTCGTCGAAGCTGTTAGCTCCTGGAAATAGAGAGAATGTTACTAATGGGAGTATGGATATTGTCAATTTGTTGGCGATTTTGGCTAAACTGCAAGGTATGCTCTTTTGCTTGTAATTACAAGACAAAATAATTTAATTATCTGCTCTTAGATTTCAGCCTCGTTCTTTATACTGCAATGCAGGTAATAGTGCAGGTAAGCCAGCCAGCCTCCCCTCTCTTCCTGATAGGGATAGGCTCATTCAAATTCTTAGTAAAATAAACTCCTTGGCGAAGAATGCAACTCCAAAGTCCACTGGTTTTGATCTGAATGTTTCACAACCTACCCAACAAGAATCTTTTGACCAATCATGTAAAGCAAATGGCGGTGTCACTGTGCCCTCATCCACAGACTTGCTTGCAGTACTCTCTGCAGCCCTAGCAGCATCAGCTCCTGATGTCCTTGCTTCATTATCTCGAGGGAGCAGTTATAGTAGTGGTGATGATAAGACCAAGATGCGATCTGTTGAGACTGCTACTGATGCTAATTCACATAGCAAGCCGGCTCAAATCTTTTCTTCTGCTGGAAATGGGCGACCACCGTTAGACTCTTCCAATCACCCCCGTCAAGAAACCAGGCAAAATTTACAATTGCAGCTCTTTGGATCCGCTGAGGATGATAGTCCTCCAAAATTGGCATCTTCTGTGAAATATTTCTCATCTGAGAGTAGCAACCCCATGGAAGAGAGATCTCCTTCATCTTCTCCTCCCATGGTCCAGAAGCTTTTCCCTTTACATTCTGCAACAGAAAGAAAACATGAGAGGATGTCAGTTTGCTGGGAAGATAATGGTGCCATTGAAGCAAGCACAAGTCGTGGGTGGACAACACCACTAGAGCTTTTTAATAAGGTGTCAGAAAGACGAGCTGAGAGCGGGGTGGTTCACAGTCTCCCATACCAAGGCGGTTACACCTCCTCCTCAGTGTCAGACCACTCGCCTTCGAGCTCAAATTCTGATGCCCAGGTAACATGAGATACTCAGCTCAGCTTATAGTTTACCTCGTTAAATGGGAGCAAAACGTCATTAACTTTTATATGAATTTCATTGTCTCCACAGGATCGGACTGGGCGAATTATTTTCAAGCTTTTTGACAAGGATCCAAGCAAAATTCCTCCATCTCTCCGGACCCAGGTGAGTCAAAATTTGAACCAGATTTGCAAATTGAGGTAATCTTGGACTACAGGACTTGTTTTGGGCTGATATATTCTTCATTTACAGATAGTGAATTGGCTTGCTCACAGCCCATCAGAAATGGAGAGCTACATTCGTCCAGGGTGTGTTGTCTTGTCTGTATATGCATCTATGTCATCAATTGCATGGGATGAAGTGAGTGTTAATTTTTGATTTGGTGAAGGTACATTGACTTCTAGTTCCTTTTGTTCTTGATTTAAACTGAGGAGATATTCTTGCTTGCAGCTTGAAGAAGATCTTCTTCAGAGAGTCACTTCAGTAGTTCAGAATTCCGATTCAGAGTTTTGGAGAGATGGGAGGTTTTTGGTTCGTACAAGTAGACAATTAGCATCTCATAAGGATGGTATGCTGTTATCAATTCTCCTTCATTATATACTTTATTTTTGACACTTGTAAATTAAATGGTATTCCGAAAGATGACAAACTAATATTCCTCAAAGTTAGCAGAATAATCTTTTGCAAACTATTTCTCTCAGGGAAAATCCGCCTTTGTAAATCTTGGAAGACATGGAGTGCTCCTGAGGTCACCTCTGTATCACCTGTTGCCATCATGAGCGGCCAGGAGACTTCCCTTGTTTTGAAAGGTCGCAATTTGACCATTCCCGGCACCAAGTAAGATTTCCTGTTTTGTGCGGGTGATTCCTTTTAATGAATGATGCCTCATTGTCTTGAATAAAATTTTGAATATGCAGAATCCATTGCACATACATGGGGGGATACATCTCAAAAGAAGTTCTCGGTTCAGCATATCCCGGTACCATTTATGATGATTCCAGCTTGGAGAGTTTCAGCCTTCCAGGAGGGCTTCCCAATGCCTTTGGTCGTTGTTTTGTCGAGGTAACTACTTGCAATCCAACCTATTTTTCTTGATAGAAAACATGGAATAAACTGAATAAGAAATAGTAACCAGACCTTTGCTGCAGGTGGAAAATGGTTTCAAAGGGAACAGCTTTCCTGTTATTATTGCTAATTCTACGATCTGTCAAGAGTTGAGAACCCTTGAATCCGAGTTTGAGGAAGAAGTGGGTACCAGGGATGTTATTTCTGAAGATCAGACTCAGTATAATGGACATCCGAGGTCAAGGGAGGACCTTCTTCACTTCCTCAACGAACTCGGCTGGCTTTTCCAAAGAAAGAACAATCTTAACCCTTGCTTCATGGATTTTTCCACTACCCGTTTCAAGTTCCTCTTCACATTCTCAGTTGAACGAGATTGGTCTGCTCTTATTAGAACTCTTCTGGACATACTAGTGGAAAGAAGTTTGGACAGTGATGCCTTTGCACAGGAATCATTAGAAATGCTTCTTGAAATCCAGTTATTGAGCCGAGCTGTGAAGAGAAAGTGCAGAAAGATGGTTGATTTGCTTCTCAGTTACTATTTGACAAGGGGTGACATTGCTAATGGTGGATCAAAGGTGTATCTTTTCCCTCCAAATTCAGTTGGTCCCGGTGGAGTGACTCCCTTGCATCTAGCTGCATCTACACAGGACTCAGAGGACATGGTTGATGCCCTGACCAATGACCCGCAAGAGGTAAAGCAAATTCAAACTCGAACTTTTCAACTTCCCTTAGCAGAAGGTTGTATCTCTTTTGCACATTTGATCCCCATTCATTGATATGTTTTGTATGTTTGAAATTGTACTTAGATTGGCATGAACTGTTGGAACTCAATACTGGATGAGAGTGGGCAGTCTCCGTCCATGTACGCGTCACAAAGGAATAACCACTCTTACAACAGACTCGTATCTAGGAAGCTTGCGGACAGGAAGAACGGCCAAGTGTCAATTACTGTTGGAAACGAGATATCAACGGACAAGTCTTGTATCGTTGGAGAGGCAGAGAACAAAGGTGGTACCGGAGCACATCAAGTAAGATCTTGTGCCAAGTGTGCCTTCATGGAGAATACACGAGGCAAACGAATTGCCCGAACACGTGGGCTGCTTGAACGCCCTTACGTGCACTCCATGCTCGCCATTGCTGCAGTCTGTGTTTGCGTCTGCCTGTTCTTCAGGGGTTCACCACATATTGGTTCCGTGGCACCATTCAAGTGGGAGAATTTGGATTTTGGCCCGAAATAACCTTGATGAGATGCTCGACCCAGTTCCAGAAATGATGCAATTCATAAATATATTGCATTATCAGAACCTAGCTAATTAGGAAATCAGATGGATTCTTTCCGATGCTTAATCGTTGCAGAACACAAGCTTGAAAAATCCGAAAGGAGGCGGGGAAAATGGCCAGGAGAGCAGGATGGTGAAGCATGGTGTTTCTCTCTTGGAGGGTATCTTGCTCTGGTGTTGATGGTTTATTACTCGTGCATGCTCATCTTCTTCTATATTTTGCACGTTACACCTTTTGTTTTTGTGTCTGTTTGTGGTGTTTTCATCTGTATCAACAAGAGAGTGCTATTAAACTACATTACATAGAAGTAAATTATTTTCCCCTTATGTATCTTTCATAGATTATATTCAATGACACCCTGACCTATTCTTTCATTCATTCATGCTGATGGTACTCACCTACATGCACTATGCATAATTTATTTGTTGTTTCACTGAAATAGGCAAGTGTTGTTTTTGATGAGCAGATTATTGTTTCGGCCACCTCTTGTGATGCTCTTTTAACTTTGTATCTACGCAACGAAGGGGGAGAGTTGTGCTTTAACTTTGCATGTCGGGAACTCCGAAAGCGTGAAGAAATGATGCAGGAATCATGTGGTGTTGGTTGGTGTTTGAGTAAAGGTTGGAGTTCAGTTTTGGTGTTCAGAAAAAAAAAAAAAAATGGGGACTGGAGAGAGAGAGAGAGATGAGATCATCCCTTACGTTTGCTTATTGTGGGGTTGTTGCCACTTTGTCCCAATCCATTCTCTGTTTGTTTCCATGTTTTTTTCTCTCTGAGTTGCGACAAATTTGCCTGGGTGGTGATGCCTTGGATTCGGGTCGGCTCACGTGACATTCACATGCAGATCTATTATAAATTCATAAAATTCGCTTGTGAATCCAAATCCACCAAAAGACTTGTTTCACTTGAAGACTTTGATCTAATTTCTAATTTATTTTTTTTCAAATATAATACAACTTCACAAATAATCAAAAAGATTTAAAAAGGGTTTTCTTACCAAGTATATGGTTTTGTTTTTACTTTTTTTGAGAAAATATTAAATGCATCTAAACATGACCAAATAATCTTATATGAATTATATTACACAGGAGAAAAAAAAGTTTAGTTTGAAGTAAGTAAAATAACTCTAAAAATATTCAGTTAAATCAGGTTTGAAAGAATTCATACCCAGATCGATTAAGAAATTAGATCCAAACTTTGTTGTCGAATAAGAAATTTAACCTGAATAATTAGTGATGGGCGTGTGTGTGCAAAAATGAAAAATTGTAACCAGGTCGGATAACTCTTCCCACCCTTAACCCTTAGCTAACTAGTTAGGAAAGTTCAGCTAAATTTTAGTATTGATTGTGCCTCAACATTTGCAGATCCTCTCTGACTGAACCGTGCATTTAAGCCTCTTAAAAAAAAATTAGACATTACAATAATAGTTTTTGTGATTTGAAAGTCTTGATGAAGTTTCAGTGATGTAAGGTTAAAAGGAGGAATTTCTCCATTGATTCTTTGTAATGGAGACATATTCTTTTCTTTTCAATGTTGTAGTTGCAGTGCAAAGTTGTCCCCCACCATTATCCTGTCAAAAAGATAAAATTTAGGCATTACTGAACTTTTGTGGCCTTAAACAAACAAGGGCTTATAACATTGACATGCTTTGTGTTTCCTTTCTCAAATCATTCTTTTCCCCCTATTTTATCTACTTAAGACATGTAATGTTCGTAGTTAATTATTAATTAACCAGGTTATTACGTTGCATGGTGGACTTTCTGGTTACCACTGAAAACACCCATGAACTTTCACTATTTGCAAAAAAAAAAAAAAAAAAAACTTAATTTGAAGTGCTCCCTCACACCTCTTTTTCTGACAAACTATCAGTCTTTCGTTAGTTTCTCCTCTTAAATTATCTGTTCTTAAAATATAAAGTTTGTTAAACTTTTCTGTTAAAATATGAACCATCAGTTTTTCTTAAAATATAAACTATCAGTTCTCTTTTCATAGAAAATATTAGTCACGTCAATAGGTCGTTAAACTTTTTCTGTTATTAGTTGGAAGAGAATAAGAAATATAATAACGTTTATAAGCTTAAATGTAGGCTTAGTTCAGCTATCCAACGGTGACCTTGAATTTCTTCTCTCTCTTGCTCCGTACCGTCTATCAGCTTTACTGAGCGACTCACAGCGCGAAGGACAATCACGGTCCCGAGCCAAAACCCAACAATATCCATAATCACCAACCAAATGGAAACACTTGGAGTTCTTCCTACAAATTACTCTATAAGAAATACACAGGGAGTAAACTGATAATAAAGCCCTCATCTCTCAGTCCGAGCCCGGGGACAGCCACCTTGTTCTTATCTTATCCCATGCAGCAGAAAGCAAAAGAGATGGGGTGAGCTGTGTGTGGTCTTTGTTCTGATGACGATGAAGTCTTTTATGTGGAGAGTTTATTCGAGACAAAGTCATCATCAACTTCTTTCTTTCTTTCTTTATCCTACGTTGTCGTTGTATCATACGCTTATGTAACTATCAACCATTATACGGCGGCCAAGTTTGTTGGGGTATCATTCTTGCTTGATAGTAACACAAAAGTTCTGGCAAAATATTATTGAGAGACTAGACTTGATAAGCCCCCACTTCATAAAGATAATGATGATTAGGAAAATAATTTGGACAGCTTGACTCCCAATTATTTCAAAGTACGTGAGCTCTCATGTGTTCACCTTCTCCAAATTTTAATCGTTTGCAAGGCGGACCCAGTAGTGCGTTATGCCACCCTTTTTTTCATATATTGTCTTAAACTTATTTTTATTTTTGTTCTTTTTTCATATATTGTGTCAGACCCCTTCTATTTTTGTTTTCTTTTAGCAAATTTATTCCTAGTTCTACTATTAATTTAGTGAAGAATACTGTTTTATTCTTTTGGCAAATTCATATAATTCATAAGTACATGTTGTAAAAAATTGAAGCCCACCCTAAAATTTATTCCTAATTTTGCTTCTGATTTTTTGGAAACGACCTTTCTCAGAGAAACGTGAGATGAGGTTTAAAATAAAATTATTTAGGGTAGGGAAAAAAGACCTTTAACGTTTCTATAATATTTTTTGTAATATTTCTATAGTTTATGATTATTTTGTAATTTTTTTTTAAGTGAAAATGAGGAGAGGTACGTGGACGAGAGGAACAAGTGGGTCGAAAAATTTACATGTTGGTGTCACTCGACAGTTTACAGTGCAATTTTTCAGCCATCATATACTGATTTGTATACTACACACATACAATGCAATGGGGCCGTTTGTTTCGCGTAAAACTCTGTAATTCGTAAATGACTTACTACCCAGTTACAACTACGGCGTTTGTTTGGACCGTAATTCGTAAAGGACTTATGTAACTCAACTAACACTCACTTGCAACCCAGTTACCACTCACTTACAACCCAGGTACAGTTAATTTTGTGGTCATACAAATTTGTAATATTTTTTATATTAATATTAAAAATTTTTAATATTTATTTGCGGTATTAAACTTTTAAAATCACCAAATAGTTAATTTTGTGATTAACTTTTTCACTTACGACTTATACATTACGACAACCAAACACCGTAAAGTACAATATACTTTCCCACTTTACAATTTTATATTACCAACCAAACACCATAAAATTTATATACATGTAACTCATTTACAATTGTAAAAGACTTTACCAATTACAACTACGAATTACGGCCAGTTACGACAACCAAACACACCCGTACGTGCGTTATTGTGACCTCATTATTTTCTTTCTCCAATTTGATATTGCATTCACAATGTAAGATAATATATTTTTTTCTCAAAAAGAATTATGTAATTATGAACTTCTATTATATTGGTGTGTTTTAATGAAAAAAAAAAGCTAGTTATTTAATAAAGTGATACTTTTCAATCACTTCCACACATAAATAGAAAGCATGATCTTGTTTGAATGTTCGATTATGTGATCTCTAATAAATCATTTGTGTGTGCGTGAGCCACACACATGTTATAAGAAAGTCAATCTCGTTTTATTACATAAATTTCAGAGTACAAAAATTTAAAATCTTTTAACTCTTATAATATTATGGGAAAGTTAATTTCACATGTCAATACGAAATTAATTTTCTTATATATTTCTGATTTTAGGGCATGGTGGGAAGAGAAGGAGGAGTAGATATACACCATACGTAGGGGTGGAAACTGTATGACAATGGTGTGTCAGATCCTAGTTGTGGGTGGGTGGGTGGGTGGGGACAAGAATAGAGAGTGAGTGAGTGGGGAATTTGATTTGGGCCCCCCACCAATTTGTGCTTGTGTTGGGTCACCCCACACATGCAAGTAGTGCTAATGTTGATGCTACAATGCTACTACGTACACCAATATCATTTCACTTAATTTCAATTTCAATTCATGGGGGACAATGGACCAACTGGCCATGAGCTGTTTTGTTATCGTACGCACGCGGAATTGTACGCCCACTTATTAATTAATTAATTAATTAATTAATTTATTTATATCAATATATATCAAGATGTGGCAGCGATACAGGCGATTTTCTTATCGTACTACTTGTTTTGCTGCTTTTTCTCTCCCTTTCTCTTCTCTTTCCCTTGTGAGGCTCATCTTCTTCTTCAACCTAAAGCTCTCTAGTTGACAGCTGGAGTTATTTTTACTTGCACTCTGATAGATTCTCAATTGCTGAACACTATGAGATTGCAGAACAATGTCATATAGTTCCACTGCTTTTTTCGCCTTTTGTTTTCTTTCTTATTGCAGAAAAAGCCGAAATTTCATTCTGCAAGTTATATTACAAATTATCAGCATTCAATTAATACAATTATCTTTGTAAGTACAATTGAAATGATATTAAGTCCTATCTATTTGTTATCTGTGTTACATCAGATGTTCTATGGGTACAAACTATTCAATATTCTAAACTTCAGTTTTGTGAATTATAGATCACGGGAACTATTTGTTTCAATCTGTATCTTTTCACTTGTAATAGGATTTGTATTTATCCTGATTTCATTCTTTACCTGTTAACTGACAAGACACAAGTAATCCTATCAACATTTTCGTAGATAGTTTTCATTAATAAGACAGACTGTAAGGTTTTAGATTTTTTTTTTTTTTTGAATTTTAATACTTTTGAAATCATTTGATGTACAACGCAAAAAAAATAAATAAAGTGAATTAGATTTTTCCCCCCTTTTTGACAATTAGGTTGTAACTGATGCAATAAAGTGAATTAAAATTGTAATAAGATATATTCCAAGGAGAACCCTTTGAATCAATAGAATCACAAGGAATCATATTTAAAGAGTTCTCAACGGCTCACATAATATATACGTGACGCGAAGTTAGCCATGTGTTTGAATCAACCTGAACTCAATAATCTCCAGAATATTAAATTCCATCGATTTCATGTTTCTTTTGTTCGGTGAGAATGTACTTCCTTCCCCTAATAGTTGTGTATGTTATTTATTACTTAATGAGGACCCTTGGAATTACTTGAATCACAAGGAATTATATTCAAAGAGTTCTCAAAGGCTCACACAATATATACATGACGGAGGTTAGCCATGTGTTTGGGACAACCTTAACTTAATAATCTCAAGAATAATAAATTTCCATCGATATTATGTTCTTTTGTTCTATGAGAATGTATTCCCCTTCCTAATAGTTGTGTATGTAATTTATTAGTTACTGAGGATGGACTGTTTGTCGTTCGCTTGTTTTCACCGTCACTTTTGTTGTCATTACTGTTTCTATTAATTCATATTATCACCATTATTGTGACATTTGCCATCACCACAACCACCACTACCTCCATGAGCATCACCATCACTGCCCAATCGTGTCGCCCATTGCTGCCAATGTACCACCTGGCTGCTCACGCCAACCACCCTCGTCATTGCCGGCCACCGCCACCGCCACCGCCTCTACGATTATCGTTATAGTTGTTGCTACTGATCGCCAACACTATTACTTCCATCATCGTTGCTAAATATCGTTGCTACAATCACTACCTTTGCACCATCACTATTGTTGCCACCATGGTGCCCTCCACCATGCTTATACATATGGCTAGTTTGGAAAATATGCCTAAAAAAATTGCATTCTTGAGAATCCTTTTAACATATCTGAACATATCAGGCACGATAGCAATCAATTGATTTCAACTTATTTTCTCAGAAAATCATGAAACTTTAAGAAAGTATTAAAAAACTTAATTTATATCAATTTCAACTTAACTTGACCTATCAATCCACTCAGACAATAGAGATGCTAGTTAAGTAGATTGCCCCTGATCAAGACAATGCTCTACTCCCTATGAAATTTGCTTTCATCTGGTCCTCACCTGAACAACTAAACAATAGTAATAATATGTGAACCAACAACGCGGTTGAAGAAAATATGGGCATCGAATATCACATGTTCCCCAAATGGAGGACCTGCTCAGTACTAATGACTCTCACCATTAATTAGTGTGTCCTGTGGACCTAATAAGCATGTGTGACTCTTTAGTCTTCACTTGTATTCTACAAATAATTTCTCTTCAGAGATTCAATGGACATGGACATGGTCCTATCGACATAATGTTCGTCTGTGCACATGGAAATGTCTGGCATCAGATCAAATATGTATTTTCAAAATTCTTCTTTATTGCAAAACATATAGAAGAAAACAAGAAGCTATGGCCTGTGGTTGCTTATGCTGCCACTTAGCGGGGCTGTTTGGTTGCTGCAAGTGCAGAGCCCACTTGCTGCAAAAAACATTGCAGCTGTTTGGTTCATTTTGCAAGCGCAAAGCCCACTGCGTACTCATTTTGCAAGTCTTGCAAGTGGGCTTTGTCTCCCCCCCCCCCCCCCCCCCCCACGCAAAGCATCAGACCGCCTCCTCTGCCTCCACCCCCTTCCTCCGCTCCCAGCTTCTCCTCTTCCTCTTCATCGGTGCCTTCATTGCCTCATCCTTCTTCCTTATCTGCCCTCTGACCCTCCCCCTAATTCCACCTCCGCCACCCCTATCACTACCTCTCCACCAACCTCCACCTCAATCGTGGCCGTCAGCCTCCCCTGCACCACCACCTCCCTGTCGGCATCCGCAAGCCCCTGCTCCGCGTTGTCGTCACCGGGGGCCGAATTCGTTGGGTCCTACCGAGTCGATCGCCTGTTCGAGCTCGACAATGGTGCCATCGTCCTCGACAAATTCTTCATCAGTTGGAAGCAGAATCTTGTTCACTATTTCGAGAACTCTGAGTTCGAGCTGATCTGGCGGCGGATCTCACCGCCTGCAATTGTGATGGAGACGACGATGACGATGCTGGGATGTTTGCGGAGGAAGGAAATGGGAGAAGAAAAGAGGAAGAAGAAAAAGAGGAGGAAGGAAGAGGAGGAAAAGGTGAAGAAGCAAAGGGGACGGTGACCATTACTGCCGATACCCACGTGGATAGATGCAGTGCTTTGGTTGAAGCTTGTGCTTGCCAGGAAAGAGGGAGCAGAGAGCAGAGAAGAGGAGGCAGAAGAAAGAAGAAATGGAAAGGAGAGAAGGAATGAGGAAGGTAGTGGTTGAGTCGATCACTGCTGTTGATGGTAGTGCAGCTGGCGGCAGCCCAGCCACGTCGACGTCGACAGAAGAGGGTGGAGGAAGAGGACTCAAGAAAAACAATGGTGACATGGGGGTGGTGTAGGGTTCACGTATACCTGATTTGTTGAAAATTTGTGTGAGCACGGTTCATGTATGGCTGTTGTAGGGGGGGAGAGAGAAAGAGGAGATGAAGGAATTTCTGAAAAGGAGTCGGAGAGAGAAGATGAAGAAATTCGTTTCTAAAAGGAGTTGGATCTAATTGGAGTTTCTTAACAGGCGAACTGCTTCTCCTATTGGGATTCGGACTTTGTTTCTGAAAAGGAATCGAATCTAATTGGGGTTTTCTAAAACTCGAGGACTCTCTGACTATGAATAAAGAGGCAGAGCCCTCTTAAATTGTATGCAAGGTACAAATTGTATTGATTGTTGAATCAATAAAATCTATCTCCTTTGCCCCGAGGACGTAGGCAAATTGCCGAACTTCGTTAAATATTGTGTTTGCCTTTTCTTTTGTTTCTTATTCTTGTTATTCTTGGGGTATTTCTCTGTTACATCCTATTGAGTTTCTCACTAATTTTTTCCTTGCGAGCAACAAGTGGTATCAGAGCATCTCAGGTTCATCATGGGATCGTGCGTCGACTCCAAGGGCATCAGTTGATATTTGATAGAAATTGTGTGTCAATCTTAGAGCAGCGTTGGGACTGTTTATGGGATCGTGTTTCGATCTTAAAATAGTGTTTGAATTGCTTAAGGAATCCAACTTGAAGGAGTAGATAACTTCAGAAACTCTTCAAGGGTTTCGCTTTGAGGTAAAGATCTTATGTTTATCTAGTTTGTTTGATCTAACTCCGTTTGTTTTCTATATTGTTTGAGGAATCAGTTGAGAAGATGGCTGAAGATAGTACATCTATGGTGAAATTTGTGAATCCATATCCATTGAGGATTAATGTGGTGAAGTTTGACGACAAGAACAATTTCGGTGTGTGGAGATGTAAGGTGATGGATGCATTGACGACATCAAATCTTGAAGACACTCCACGGTTGGAGAAAAAGCGCGAGATTACTGTTGAAAAAGAATGGGACAAGATGAATCAGACGGCGCGTGGCTTGATCAGGTCTTGTTTGACACAAGCCATCATGTACCATGTGTTGCATGAAATATCTACTAGGCAGCTGTGGGAGCTCTTGGAGAAACAGTATCTGACGAAGATTATCAAATCACGATTGCAGTTAAAGAGAATGCGTTATCATTTTTAGATGAAGAGAGGATACTCCATTGACGAACACATGAATTCTACACAAAGTTTCTTACAGACCTAGTTAATGTGGATGTGAATATCGATGAAGAAGATAAGACGGTAATTCTATTGAATTCTCTTCATGCAGAAGAGTATGAGACATTTACTCTTACCTTGATCAACGGAAGACAATCACTTACCTATAATGAGGTGTCTGCTGCTCTTGTGAATTGTGAAGTAAGGAGACATGACACATTGTTTTCTTCTGGGAGCACAACAACATAGGCATTGGCGGTAAGAGGTAGGAGTTCCAATCGAAAAGGTAGAGGTGATCAGAAAAATCAAAGTCCAGATCAGGTTTAAGAGATCTGAAGAAGAACCAGTGCGTTTTACGTAAGGAGATAGGGCACTAGAAGGTTGATTGTTTAAAGGCCAAAGGTAAGAGAAGGAGTCGAAGACTAAGGCACATCTCACACAGGTGGTCAGTACTCATGCCAGTACTTCACAGATGGATGGATTGGATTCAGACTCATCGGTAGTTTCATTCTCTTTTATTACTCATACTATTGGTTACTTAGATAATGATGAGTGGATCTTAGATATAGGAGTTACCTATCATGTGTGCCCGAATAGGGACTGGTTCTCTAGCTTTGAGAAGCTAGATGGGTGTTTCACGGTCATGGGTGATGATCATCCATGTAATGGGGAAGAGATAGGTACAGTCCGTGAGTTTGATGGGATAGTATAAGAATTGAAGGAAGTGATGTATGTCCTCAACTCAAAAGAAATCTTATCCCAGTTCGTGCTTTGAAAACATTGGGTCTTGTGGTATCTATATGAGATGGTGTTCTCAAGTTAACCAAATGCTCAATAGTGGTTATGAAGGGCATCTGCTGGAACAATTTCTACTACTTGAAGGGTGGTATAATTACAGGTCAAGTGGAGACTTCTATTTCTTTAGATGATGTTTGCACACAAGTCTGGCAGGTGAGGCTCGGACGCGGGGGAGAAAATTTTTTGCAAGCCCAACAAAGAAGAGATCATTGAAAGGTGCATCTACCTGCAACATAGAATTGGGTGAACATCGCATTCTGAAAAAGAAGAAGGTGAAATTCAATACCACTACTCACCACTCTGAAGGTCTTCTTAATTGTGTTCACATAAGTATTTGGGAACCTGCTAAGACCGCATCGCTTGGAGGTCATAGGTACTTTGTCTCTTTTATTGATAACTTATTTAGGCATTGTTGGATATATTCTATGAGACAAAAGTGTGAAGCCCTAGGTATGCTTGTGAAGTTGAATGATATGATAGAGAAACAGACTGATAGGAAGATCAAGGAGCTACACATTGGTAATGTTGAAAGATACAAGAACCAATTCATATAATTTTGCCAGAACACTGGTATTGGTACTCACTTCACAGATAAAATACATGGGTTGGATAAAAGATCAACCGTTCCTTGCCGAAGAAGGTTCAATGTTTGTTGTCTAATACACAATTAGATAAAATCGTTTTAGGTTGAGGCGATTGTGCATGCTAGCTATCTCATAAATAGATTATCATCGACTGCGATAGGAGGTAAAACTTCACTGAAAGTTTGGTCTGGAAAAGCTGCTCAAGATCATGGTTCGCTGTAGGAATTTGAAAGTCCGACCTACTTTAATGCCAAAGATAGAAAAGTGAATCCGCAAGTAAAGAAGTTTGTGTTTTTGGGTGTCAAAAGAAATATGAAAGACTATAAGTTATGGGACCCCGAAAATAAGAAGTTCATGTTGAGTCAGCATGTCACGTTTGATGAGACTTTAGTGTTGAAGTCTACTGTCTCTCAGCAAGTGGAGAGACTGAAAATCAAGGATGTATTGCAGCAGGTGGAGGCTGATGCTACTCCACCATCTCTAATTGATTCAATATCAGTGAGGATTTCACCGGATGTGACAACGGGTGGAGATCATATAGTCAGTTTTGATGCTGAACAAGTTGAAGATATTGATAAGAATGTCGAATTATTTGTAGCAATTGGAACCAAGATAAATCCACAAAAGTGGGTGAAGAAGCATGAATCTCAAGTTTGTGACCGCGACAAACTCAAGTTGAAGGCTGTTGTTTTCCATGACGGCAGTAAGGAGGTTTATATGACTCAACCAGTTTGGTTCGCTACTGAAGATTCAGTCATAAGTGCTTGAACTTGATGGAGCTCATTTCAATGAACTACATTTGATTTGATCCCTTTGGCAAGGTACGTGGTAGCCGTAAAGGCATAACCGTTTGGTGATGCAACCCGTATGAAACTATTTGGTGTATATGGGTTCTCAAGAAGCTGATTGGGACTTCACGTAGGGTGAAAAGTTGGACTTCACGTAGAGGTGAAGTGTTATGATCTCAATGAACATTTGATCTTCTAGTAAGAAGATAGTTAACTTGCATAAGAGGGGCGTGCATCTAGTTTGCTGAAGCCGATGATGGTGTTTGGTATGCTCTACTCAGATTTAGTTGGACCGTCTTGAAGACATTTTGACTGAAGTGCTAGTCAGTTGAAGAGTCAGTGTTGGCTCATATTGGGTTCTTCTTGAGGTCAAATTGGAATGGTGTTCCATTCAGTTGCTGAGTTGTAGACACGTTTGCTGATCGGCTCATACGATATTGATTCTCTTCGGTGGAGTAATTGGAAGGCATATATGGTGCATTATATTTGGATGGTTAAGCTGAAAATTGGAATCTTTACAATTGATATTGAAGT
Source organism: Agave tequilana (assembly GCA_038442645.1). Lineage (NCBI taxonomy): Eukaryota > Viridiplantae > Streptophyta > Magnoliopsida > Asparagales > Asparagaceae > Agave > Agave tequilana. Next base: position 118,803 of record JAVJIF010008700.1, read on the forward strand.
TTGGAGAAGTTGCCTGAGGGGACGACAAACTAAATTTGGATCCGGTGTGATCATTTGAAATCAATTGTAAGTGTCTGCTGGCGATCATTGGGAACCGGTTGGTCCATTCGGCCAAGTCGAGATCGTGTGTCAATTTCGTCCGGAGCGCTCAAGCTGAAAACCTGTGTCGATTTCACCAAGATCTTGTGTCAAATTTGCTAGGTGTTCATTAGAGTTCGGCTCAGATTTGAGAAATCTTCTTCGAGGTGGAGAATTATAGGGAGAGAGAGGAGATGAAGAAATACGTTTCTAAAAGGAGTCGAAGAGAGGAGATGAAAGAATTCGTTTCTGAAAAGGAGTCGGATCCAATTGGGGTTTCCTAATAGGCGAACTGCTTCTCCTATTGGGATTCAGACTTTATTTCTGAAAAGTATTCGGATTCAATTGGGGTTTTTCTAAAACTGAGGACTCTCTGGTTATAAATAAAGAGACAGAATCCTCTTAAATTATATGAAATGTACAAATTGTATTGGTTGTTGAATAAATAAAATCTCTCTTGTCCCGAGGACGTAAGCAAATTGCCAAACCTCGTTAAATTTTGTGTTTACTTTTTCTCTTATTTCTTATTCTTGTTATTCTAAGGGTACTTCTTTGTTGCATTTATTGGGTTCCTCGCTGGTTGTTGCCTCGCGTTCAACAACTGTGTCGACTCCATTCGTGTGTATGTGAGATAGATATCTTTGAACATTTTTTTTCATTTTCTACCAAAAAATATCTCCAAAATAAATATTGGTGAGGTACATGTCGCTGAAATCCTCTCGACAACGACAAGAATTCCACCATGTTTAGGCAAAGCGTATAAGGAAACAAGAGAAAAATGATAATATATGTTTAAGGTTTATAAATAATACATAGTTGTATTATTAGCATTATTTAAATTTTATTAATAGATTAATATTTTTTAATCTAATTATTAATTAATTAATAGTTCTATTTAAAGTTTAATTACTTGAAATGTATACTTATGTCGTGCAAATACCACTTGCAACCTTACAATCAAACAATGTAAATTCTCATTATATATTAGAGTTGTATCAAACACTGTAAGTGACAATAAATTTTCTCACTTACACAGTCACACTACCGATCAAATACTTAAAAACTTATTTGTCAAAACTCACTTCCAATTACAAAGTGATTTCGCACTTACCACTCACGACTTGGAGTAATTTGCAGGCAACCAAGTGGACCCTCAGTAACGTCCATAGATTTATAATTAGGGGTGCCACCGGATATGGATTATCCGCAGATATCCGCATCCGAATCCGCCTCCAATCCGGATACGGATATCATTTTTTTACATCCGTCAATATTCGCATCCGTATCCGTATCCGAAAGGTAGGTGCGGATACGGATATGGTAAAAGTAATATCTTATTCGTATCCGATCCGATATCCGAATGTTGCGTGCTTCACAATGATATTGGTATGGAGAAGACTATTCTTCAATGAAATAAGGTATTAAATTTTGATATTTTGAGTTGGTGAAAAAATAATAGTGAAAAGTATTCGATTCTTGCAAGAACACCACATGATATTTTGAGTATTTCGACATCAACCATGTCATCCGAATCGGCATTTAGCACCGGAGGACGTGTAATCTATTGTTATAGAAGTCAAATGACAATGAATACGATGAATGTATTGATATGTACACAATAATATCATAGTATGTATCACATTTAATATTGTAGTAGATAGATAAAAAGTAATATAAGTATTTCTGTTTAATTTATCTTTAACCATATCTATTTTTAACATATCCAAATAGTATCCGCATCCGATCCGCTAATATCCGATTTATATCTGATATCCGATTTTGGCGGATACAGATATCATTTTTTCACATCCGCCAATATCCGTATCCGTATCCGTATCCGAAGGTTGGGTGCGGATATGGATATGATAAAGATAATATCCGATCCGTATCCGATCCGATGGCACCCCTATTTATAATTCACAGCCACGTGGACGTTCGAAGAGTCTTCCTCCATTTATCAATATACATCAAGTGGTCACAAAACAAAATTTTTCTCCTTAATAACATGAACAGATTGCTACTGGTTGCGATTCTACGTAGATGAAAGTTCCTCAGTTCAAATAAAATTTCACTTATATTTGATTTAGGTCAGATGTCATCTCTAACACTTGCATCATCTCCTGAAGATGAATAAGGACTGAAGAAACTATTAGACACAAATCCAACTGTGTAGGTTTGCCGTTTCTATCATCAACTAGTAAACTAAAACTTACAGTAAGCTCACCTGCGTGGACCATAAGGCCTTCCCACTCCTGTGGCGACTGTGGCATCAAATGCCAATGTCGCGTGAGCACAGTGATGTATTCCGAGACACCAGACAGATAGGCAAACAAGCGTACAATAGAGAACTGCACTAGACAGCAGCAGACACAAGAACAACAACATCATCCTTAGGTTGTATAGGAACTACCGATATCTCGAGGGAGAACTCTCTGATTTCATCCCTTCATTGCTCAAGAACTCTCTGATTTTAAAGAAGGATTGAAAGGAACCTGTTCGGCACAATCCAGATTGTTTCTGGAGTAGCCGCGGCCGGCGCCCATCAGGTCTCGGTAATACTGGTAATGGGATATGATGTTGTTTCGTGTCATCGGTGTAACCCTGACCGCAGACTTGGTCTCCATAGAGAATGTTCATGGTGGCTCCAAAGCCAGGTAGCCTTTCAGGCAGTGTGTCATTCTTTGTTGGCTTCCGGTTGCCAACAAATACATCACGAACAGAAGGCTGCTGCTTCTTCATTTGGGTCATCTGCTCAATGTACCCTGGATGATTCAACAAGCCAACCTTGAGGCCGTCACCGATAAGTCCATAGTTGTAGTTACTGAAATTCAATGAACGAAATCAACACTTGGAAACTGAACTACACAGATACTCACCCGCAAAGGATAGTGGACATGCAGAACTTGATGAATAGAGTAGCAGATTTTGAGGAGGAAATTTGCACACAGTTCATATTAGTGTGTTTGTCCTCTTCAAATTCTTGGAACTGTCCATAACATCACATGATGCTCTCAGATTAAGTGGTCTTCAGGCATTCCGATATCATCTCAGAATGCCATCAGCAAATGAAACATGCCAGTGGCGATGTAGCATACAAATGTGTTTCTGTACCAAAAATGGATAGAGAACAGAGAGCCCTCATATAAAAGTTAATTTTTCCTCTTGTTTATTTTTTGCTCTTTACAAACAGTTGATAGAGAATGGTGAGCCAAAGCTACCTGTACTCCAATAATAAGACTTAATTAATGGAACATTCAGCTAAGTTCATAATACATGAGAAAGATACTACACATATAAGCACGCAAGAAAGCCATTTGCTACCTTCAAGTGTTATTCAATAGAAAAGGAAAAAAAAAAATAAAGAACCTGACAACAAACTAGACATTGTTCCAGAGATGCACTCCAAAAGAAAAACATTACAAAGGTAGAAGGCCATTAACATGCCATAAGAACAAAATAAGTGATGAATTTCCCTCAGTATCAAGGGAGAGGCCTTGGCCAAAGTCTTGAGTCTTGGTCATCCATGGTGGTCGAATCGAGTCCACCTCATCTCCGGTTGCTGGACTTTTCGGCCTTCTCCTTCGTGCTCCCTGAAAGAAGATTTGTCCAGAATGTGAGATTGGCACTTGGCAGTGATCAAATCCTTGGATTAACACAACATTTGTGCAATTATTTATGGAATTTGAAAGCTTTCCATTTTCTCAAAAAGCCTTTGTCAGATGATAAGGGAATGTAGTCTGTAGGGGATCATTTTGATGACACTGAACTTTGCAGATTATTATACTTGATCTGGTTTTGATCATTATGTGTTACATTTTGAATGTTAAATCTCCTTCGTGTACAAAATTTTACCGTCTCCTTCCATTTATCAAGAATCGTTTTCTGGTCTTGGAAAAAATTGGAGGTCCGCACTCTAATTGCATCAACTCAACCTAAATGAGCAATAAGATGAATGTACCCTGCAGGAATTAGCCTTATGAACATTCTTTTGCTCATAGTTGTTTATGCCAAGGATTTGTTTTGAGCTCCCAATAGCCTGAAAGCATATGGCAACAATAAGTTTTTCTTATTACTTTTATGGATTCTTCTAGGCTTGCATTTTGCATGACATGTGGATGACTACACTACCAAGAAGATTAAAGAGAGAGACAGATAGAAACTATCATTTGTTGTTGATCAATTGTCATCCTGAAATACTAGTGTGTATGGGTGTTTTGTGTGGTGTGTGTGTGTTTGGGGGGGGGGGGGGGGGGGGGGGGGGGGGGGGGTGGGGACTTGTGTAGTTCCGGAAGGATTCGAGCACGAATCATTCTCGCTCAAATACAACCGTACATCATCCGAATACGAGATCCATTATGTTAAAGTTGATCTATATTATTTCAAGTATCTATAAACAAAAAATAAAGTATTTTAAATACTTTTTTTTCTATGCATCAAGTAGGAAAAAACAAACGGTCTAAATAGTGAGTTGGTTATTTTTACGGTGTAGAACATTTGAAATCTAGCAAAAATTGGTTTGTATGATTTTTTTTTTTTAATGTTTAGATCATGATCAAATTGTCAGATCGAGAATTTGTATGTATAAAGACATAAATCTAAACAACTCACAACTTTCGGTGGTTAATTTTGTAACGCTTGATAGATGGGCAAAAGTATTCAAAACACTTATTTTTTAGTTACTTCAAATAATATAGATCAACTTCTAACAGAGTGGATCTTGTATTTGAATGTCGAATGTTGGTATTTGAGTGAAAAGAATTGGCTTGAATTCTTTCAGAACTACACAAGTCTATCTTCCCTCTCAAGTTTGAAAGACCTGAATGATGGTATTACGCCATCAGTGGTCACTGTTCACTAGATTGATGATCAACCTATCATAGCCTCTTTGAGGGGTGAAGAAGCGACCATCTTCATTGGTCTTTTTCATGAAATAGATGGTACAGAAGTCTTCGCACTGGCACGAGTTGGAGGCAAAAGAAAGACACAAGACTTTGAAACCCAGAATGGTGCACCAAGCCCCCGCAAACAATTACGAGGGGACACCCTGACAGTGACACGAGATGTTGCGGATGAAGTTTTTTGAAAGAGAGCTTCAAACCCAACGTTAAGATATGGGGATGATGATATATGCCGCCTGCAGGGGGCCACTGTGAAGTCTGTATTAGGAGGACGCCACTCCACTTAGACGTTTGACGGCAGGCGGACGTCGTTCTTCGCCAAGTAATCATCAACCTTATTCTAACTACGGAAGACCGACATTTTTGGAGCGAAGTCCATGGCTTCTCTTGTTCACAAGAGCGCCCACTTTTCTTTCTCTGCAGCACCCTTCTTCCTCCTTCCCTCATCGCCAGCGGCCTCCTCTCTCCATTTGTAGAATGAAGATGGCGGATTTAGTGACAGAGATCAAAAGCAAAGGGGAAAAAAAATGAAGAGGCATGAAACTCTGGGGAAGGTTTCGTAAAAAGAAGCCCTCTCACAATTTCTCACAATTTAAAAGTAGGCCCTGATGTCACTGTAATGATGACTTAGGGTTATAATGTCTTTTCGCACGTTAGCTAGCTCTAAATCTCAACCATTGCTCGAATACCAACTCACTCTGATAGTTACCAAATGACGGCTATCTTCCTAGAACGCACGCGGACCAAACACGTGATGTGACTTTTGTCAACCTTTACAATCGTGACATTAAATGCAAGAAGACGAAATGGCACCCTAACTGCTCTCCCTTAAATGATCTCCAACTGTTCATTCAAGAAGCATAAGAAGATGCTCCGACTACTCAATGAATGATCACGTTGGAGGCTGGGGTTAGTCCTCTCTCCTCCTTCTCCCTCGAAGACTTCAAGAAGAAGGTGGAGGGAGCATCTGTAGTATCAGATTTTAACCCTCATCAAGATCGCGACATGTGTCCCACCTCTTGAGGGCATCGCTTCTCTGTCACCGGGCCCAACTCACATACAAGTCTAACATGGGCCAAAAAAGCCTCAGGTCTTACTCCGAGCCTACATTTTGTCAAACATTACTTGCCTGAATTCACTATTTAATCAGAGTTGTGCAACTTTCTGGAGACTTTAATGATCGGTACAAGAATCCTTTCTGAAGATACCCAAGGCTCTGACACGAAGGCCCTCCGAAGTCTGCCACTCCTGCTCTGCTTACAGTTAGATGGCATGATCCTGCAATTCACGGAGTCATTTACATTGCTAGATTATCCTCACGTTCTAAATGATACTTCAATGCGGGTTGTTATGGATATTGACATACATCTCTGTGTAACAGTCCTAACAATCAAGTTATGTGATTTAAGCGGCTATGAGAAAATCACAACATGTAAAGCATGCAGTTATGCAGATCCGAAATATCCACGCCATCAGTGACAACTCTTATAGTATATATATATACCTCGATCTCGATTGAGAAAGGGGTTCGCTTCTGATTACCACAAAAAACACCACACACAAATATTATCTGCTTTTCTCAAATACGGATGCTTACTCTCACGCCCGAAGGTCTTCAGCGGGTACCACTCTAGTGCTCTTGACATAAAAGATATTCTTTCCTCTTCTGTATTCTTAACAGGATCAATCAGAAGCGTCCAAACGTCTGTGACGAAAAATCCCCACCACACCACCATTGCATCATCCCCTCTTTTATGAACAACTGAAAGAAGGGAAAGGAAGAAGGCACACTCTACGGCGAGCAATTTCCTCACCATGCTACTATTTTTGTAAGATGTACAAAACGAACTTATCTTTTCTTTTTTCTGCAAGTTATTTTTCATACTCCATATGCACAGAAGGCACCTTCCCCAGGGATCTGCCTTCTCTCATAATATGCCTGCTGTATCACTTCAGCGGTCTTCTAAAGTAGGGGTGGCTATCGGGCGGGTTGACCCGCTTTGACCTGTCGCGATTGGCCCTGTGCGAGACAAGTCGCACGTGGCGAATACGGGTTGGGATTCGCCTTGTGCGACTCCTCTGAGTGCAACTCCTTTGAGTCGCACAGGGCGAATATGGGTTGGAGGAATCGCACAGGGCAAATATGGGTCCAACCCATATTCGCCCCATATAGGACCTGTATTCGCCCCATATAGGAGCAGCGGGTCCAAATGAGTGAACCCGTCCTGTGTATACGGGACGGGTCAGATTCGTCCCGTGATGAATCACTAGACGAATCGGGTGAGGAATAATTTTCCCAACCTCCCATCTTTTTTTTAAATCCTATATTATTATATATCTGTGAGAGGAGAAAATTAATTACAGACTCCTATCTTGTTTTTTTTATTTTTTATTTTAAACCCTTAACATCTCAAAAAAGAGCTGTTGTTGACAAGTCTCGGCTCAAAAAAAATCCGAGACATGTCTAACCCGTCTCGGCGAATTTGAGTAACGAACCCGATTCGTTTCCTGATTTTTTGACTCGTATCGTCTCATAACGGATTCGTTAGGCTAACGGGAGGAATCAACTGATTTGTTCCGTTAGCCATCCCAATTTTTAAGTCCCTCTCACAGTTTATGTTTTTGTAAAATGATAATCTGATAACGAATGTGGCCTTCTTTCTCTCACTGGGATTCAAAGTACAACCATCACTATCTAAAGCATTCATCATCATTCTAGGTGCCCTTTTACGTTTTTTTTTCCAAAGTTAAATATTTTTTGCAGAAATGTGTCAAACAACAAATCCCTTGTCCGACACTTTGAGGCGAGCAATTAAATAGTATTTGAATTTGCAAGAAACGTTAACTTAAACAAAGCCTCAAAGCATTATAATTTAAGAAAACTGGTGATGTAGGATGAGAAAAAAAGAAGATAAAAAGAGAAAAAAAAATTAGGGATTGTAAAAATTAGGAGAAAATAAGAAGATAAAGATTAATTTAGCTTTCAACACTCGGGAGATCTCTCTCCCACTCTGCTTATCACCACGCAAGAGATTCAATTTGTAAAGTAAATTAATATGCTTAACAAAAAAAAGTTTAATTCAAATCATCACAGTCCTAATAAATAACTACAGGTGACGGCCTTGTATGTACCCATGCACTGAGAACTTTCCACAAGATAACCGATATGGGGTTAAAACAAAGAATAAAACAGCTAATACAAATAAAAAAAACTAAATAAAAAAACTACAATAGACTGAACCCCACAACAGGTGAGGGACAAATGTACTCAGAACAAATGGCCGTTCATGATGCATAGCTGGTATTTTAGTGAAGTTTCAGTGGTTTCAGATAACTAAAAAAAATAAATTTCAACCCCAAAGATTTGGGTAAAGGGCTGTTAGTTGTAGTAGATTGAGACAAAATAGTTTTTTTCTTTTTTAATCAGTTAGGGTCTAAATGATCACATTCTTATAAACATATTTGTATCTCGATTGTTCATGATAGTTAAAAGAAATAATGCAATGGTTTCTTTATTTTATTTAGACTTGTTGCCATGTGCTCGGCCTGCTCTAATTGTTTGTATAAAAGATTCCTCAACACAGCAAAGACTAACTAATATGTGGGTACACTTTCTCATTACGTTCGACATTCCTATTATTCAGAAATGAATCTTAACAAACACAACTTCGACCGAAAAGGGTTAGGAATTTTAACAGGATCGGTTACTGGAAACCTTGGTTAATTAAACCTCTATGATAAAAGATTAGGCTAGTGATCATGTGCGCGTAAAGTTCAACTGCCAGAACTTCGACATTTTATTATTTGTCCCATGACCTATCACTTCATTGCTAGTCTTCAACATTTAGATGGTACGAGAATCGAAGTTCAAACTTGGTCATTTCTGATGAGAATTGAGACGTAATATTGGACAGAGAGTAGAGACTGTAGCTGGCAAGCCATTTCTGATGTCTGATCTTCGCATTTTTTTTTTTTTTTTTTTTGGTTTTGGACCCTCTCGTTGTTTGTCTTAGACTTCTAGATTAATCACACATTAACGTAAGGATGATCCTGAAGAAAACTAAGCCTAATTAAGCACACCTGTTGGGATTTGGGTCGAACAAATAGTCCCACATAAGCTAGACGTAGAGATGGTCTTGGTTATATAAGGATTTGTGTAACTCCACCTAAAAGACTAGTTTTTTAGGATGATGTCCCAAGTCCTTCAATTGGTATCAGAGTCATGCCCCGAACTTCGTCGTGTGTGTGGGTGATGTTCGACGATGTAGATCCCAATGACCCAAAGACGCAATGGGGCCTGATCACACCCCAAGATTGCTGTGAGGACCTTACCTTACACCTTCATATATTCAGGGAGGCTAATTACTAGATTTGCGGATACTGTATAATGGTAGCTGATAATTTTACTATAATATTTGTTTTCGTGCGACTAAGATATGCATTTAACATGTTCCTTACATTTTTCGTGCATGTCTATTTTCTTTGTTTTATTGAAATAGGAAAGCAAGAACTGTTAATGGCTTTTCATAGCACGAGGAGTTGTTCAACAGTAGAGAACAGAACACTCCCGTGTCTGATTTTGATCTCAATTTTTTTTGTTTTGAGCACCGTGTTTCAATGTTCTTCTCCTCTGTTAACTTTTAATTTATGTGAATGAGAAGGGGTAAACCTAACTTCCCCCTAGAAAAGGAAATGGGAAACAAAAAGGAGAAAAAATGCAAAAGAAAAGAGAAAACAACAAAAAAGAAGGGAGAATCAAATCCATCTTTTTCAATTAGGTACTAGGATTGTTTTTATCGAACATAAATTCTATTAGCACTTTCTATTTTGGTAAGCGCGATAGGTGTATAGGGCATGTAATGTATCATAAAATTGTGTCGTGTCTGATTCATGTCAAACGATACTTCTTGCCATGATATTATTGTTTTTTATGTGATCAGTCGCTGATACTGCATATTTATTATCACATTCTCATATTTATTATTTAATAAACAATGTTTTTAATCTTATTTTTTTATCTAAATTATGTGCAGGCCTTTACTAAAAGAGAGAAAAGAGAAACCAAGCCCAAAAGCCCACCTAAATTCTAATTTAATTCAGAATTAAATTAGAATAAAAGATCAGGACAAATCAGTGCAAATCAAAAAAGATAAAACTAGCATAAAAAATAGTTAAACAGATCTTCACAAATCAAGTGGTCAAAGCCGAAAATTAAAGGAGATTTCGTCAAATTCAGGACCCAAATCTGAAAATCCAGCAAGAGATAAAAAGAGATCTTCTAAACATGAAGCTGTACCCCCTGGGTGTGGCCACACCCAGGCTGCGAAAACGCGGTGCAATCTTAAAGAATCTTGGGGAGTGTTTGCTCCTCTTATCTGTATACTCCTCTTTCTTTTTGGTTTTCACTTATAAATACTGGGATTTCTGAGACCTCAGGAGACGACTAAGCAGAGAGTTGAAGTTAGATCATTTTTTAGTCTGTAACTTAGGTTTTTAGTTTTCTTTTATATAATTTTCATTTTCTTTATGTAACTGAGAGGAGAGCTTCATGGAGGAATGAGAGCAAACTTGTACTGAAAGTGACATTGGTATAAGTAAGTTTTTCTTTCATTGTTATTTGAATCGAATCGAAGTTTCTTTTTCGTCTTACTCTTATTTTTATTTGCTTTCCTCTGATGTGTTTGCAATCCATGCGAATCCAATAGCCTCGAGACTGCTTCGCCATTTCAAGTGCCCTCGATGACTTATGGTGATTAACAACTATTTCTTTGTTGGTTTAGCTTGCCCTTTTATTCATAGTGTAGATCGGGAACGGGAAGATTCTCCACGCCATGATTGATCGCTTTTAAACACAAGATAAGTCGTAGCGACGAATGAGCACTGAAGAGATAAGTAAGAATTTTTAGTTCTTTCTTTTAATTTTTAGTTTAGAAATTCACTCCAAAATCACTATTTTTTTTTTATCACTTTAATTCTTTTCTTTTAACTTAGTTCTTAAAACACCACCACCATATTCATCTTCCATCTTCACATTTTCTAACTTAACCTTTTTATTTTTATTTTCTTTTTCTTTTCTAAAACTGAGAATATATTCCTAACATGTTTTGTAAACTCAAAAAGAAAAAAAAACTTACTTGACACTTTCATTGCAGTCCCTCCTTGTGAATCACAACCCGCATAACCATTCGCTATAGTGGTAGATTTGAGAACTTGCACATACTATTCTTAAAATCTAAACTATCACTTTTGTTATGCAGGTTTAAACTCAATTAAATTTTAACACTTTTGCCGGGGAGGAACGGTAACTCTCTTTTTATTTACTTTATTGGTTAACTTTTTTCTCTGTTCTTGTATACAGAAGGAGACATCAAGAAAATCTTTGTTGTAGTGGATATATAAATGGTCCTGAACTCTGCTCAAGAAATCAGAGCCCAGAAGCCCTCAGATTTGTGGCATTCCAGCGGCAATCTAAGTGAATTACTAACTTGTATTTTTTGCAGGTTGGTTGAATTGCAAAGTTTAAAGTTTTTGCAGCTATTTATTTTCTTGTTTAACTCACTATACATACTTTTCTAACCTCAACAGTAAAATATTGCTTGTAAATGCTAAAAAATATTTAGACTTGCATTTAGGCGTGTGTCTATTTCATTACATTTTTTATATACTGTTGAAGAGTGTTGAAGCTAAGATACGTGTGCATAGCATTTAGTATAAGGTTCATTCTTATTAAAATATTGCTTTAGTGTTACTTTTTTGCTATATATAATTGTATACTACACTAAACTGAATTAAGGGCTTATTTTATAAATAAGATAAGGTGGGGAAGTCATTACCCTTTCTTAACCCACAAACAATTTCCTTACTCACTAACCCAATCCTAACTAAAACTTAGTAGACGTTAGCCCTAGGGATATCTCACTCAATAGGAGACTGACCTAAGAGGAAAGTTAATAAGAATTTGACTCTTGCCAAGTCGGTGTCAAAGGTTGGGGATTAAGAGGCGAAACCTCGAAGGCTGATGGTTTGGCTTAGTAAGGCTCGTTACTTTTAAGCGCGGATACCTCCCACCAATTTTGTCCCTACCTGGCCGATTAACTTGTGGTAAGATTCTGCAATACACCCCCGTGAAAAGTCTAACCAGTTAAGAGTTGTCTACGTCTAAGGTCTACCCTAACTTAGGCAAGATTTCTTTTCCTTTTTTATTTGTTTGTTTGTTTTTTTTGTTTTTTGTTTTTGACATCTTGGTTGTTAGCCCAGAGGCCTTTCACCTTAGTTTTGATGATGACTAACTTATGAAGATTAGTTTACTAATGATCTTGTATTTACATAATTTCAATTATTGATCAAGATATTAATAGGTGTTTAGTTTCAACAAAGGAGTTTTAGAGCTAACTCATGTAGATTCAAGAGCTCGCGCGTCAAGATCGCATCTAGCACTCATATAGAGTTAAGCTCGTTGGATCGTGTTTGGATCGGGTTGTCTTGAAGATGAGGATCGACAAGAAGACTTCAGGTTGTTTAGATCTTGTGTAAAAATAGATAGTATTGATATACTCAAATTCACACACATAAGTTCAATATGTTTGGTTTTCGGTTTAAGTGGTTTTGGATTTCAAGTCACATATATATGGTTTTCATGAATAGATAGAATCAAAACAAGTTTACATGATTTAATGTATATTAGATTTCATCGATATACATCTGTGCCTCACATATTTGGAAAAACTTATTTTGATGGTCTACTTCGTGTGTTTAGAGTTTTGTAATTAACAAAACCTATTTTTGGATTTCATGTCAAAAACATAGATATATCATGTACATATTTATTGGATTCTATCCATACACAATATGCTTTAAAAGAGTTTAAATATCTTATTTTTGTATTTATACAAGTTTGGGAAAGATCGGATTTTCATTTCAAAATTTGATTTTTGGAAAATACCGTTTTTGTTTAAGGCCAAATATTTTATATCACAAAAATGGTTCAAATGGTTTATAATATGTGTTGATTTTTGATCACACATAATTGTTATTCAAATATCTTACAAGAACTTATTTTTCTGAAATTTATGAGTATTTATGGGATTTTATTTGAATTAAATTAACCAAGTTTTTAATCCCTAAATTTCCAGCCAGATCAGCTGGTGGTCGACCAGACGGTCGACCGGACTGGTCGACCGATGTGCACGAGGACGTGCACGGACCCAGCCTACAAGGCCGTCGATCGCACGGTCGACTGACTGTAAGCACCTAACTCTCGGGTGCTGCCGGTCGACCACGCGGTCGACCGGAGGCACAACGTTCAGAAATCCGACCGTTGGCCCGTCGACCGGTCGGTCGACCGGAAGGGCAATTCTGCCTTTTCCTGACTGCAACGGATATATTTTTGAGAGGCTATAAATAACCATCTCTTGGGCTATTTTCAACATGGATTTTGAGAGTATAATTTCCCATCTATACAAGTGTTTTAGCAGCAAGTTTTTGAAGAGTTTTTGTGACAAAAAGATTTATTTTTTATTTGTTTTCAAGGGTTGGAAAAATCAAGAAAAAATAAAGTTTTTGGGAATGTGGTTTGATCTTCATTTCTATCTCTATCTAGTTTTTTCTCAAGTATTTTTCTTTATGATTTGTTTTCCAAACACCTTATTTTCTCACACTTGAGCTATCATCTCTATCCTATCTATAGGATCTTGTTTTTGTGAGAAAAATTATTTGTGGTCTATTGTGATCACCAAGAGTTGTAATCTTTCCTTTACTTTGGCTTTGTGCCTATCCCTCTCGTGTAGAGGTGATTAAGTTTTGGATTTGTGTCATCCCTCTAGTGTATCGGTGATTGTGGTTTGGCTTTGTGCCTTGTCCTTCTTGTGTAGAGGTGATTATGGTTTGGCTTTGTGCCCATCCCTCTTGTATAAAGGTGATTGTTGTTTTGGCTTAGTGCCTTACCTCTTGTGTAGAGGTGGTTGTGTTGGAGAGAGGAGTTGTGTACTCCTAACTTTATAATTGCAAATTCCTCAGTGGAGGTTCTTTATGTGGGAGGTCCTGTGTGGACATAGTGAAAATCCTTCTGTGTGAAGGCGGAGACGTAGAGCAGTGGCTCGAACCTCGAAACATATCTCGGTGTTTGCATTTGATCTACTATCTCTAAACTCTATCTCTCTTATATCTTGCATTACTTTATATTGTTCATATCACTTATATGCTTGGTATTATTTGTATGCCCATGTTTGTGTTGAACCAAGAGAGCTTCATATAGCACCTCAACTCTTATTTAGAGGAATCTAGAAGAGATAGTTCAGAGCCTGTCACCGGAATTCGGCTTGGTTACACATAGTGTGTTGTAATTAGTTTTTAATTCTGCATCATTAGCATTAGATTAGCTAATACACCTATTCACCCCCTCTACGTGCATTTTCAATTGGTATCAGAGCCTACGCTCATGATATTAGGTTTAACCATCTAAGAGTGAGATCTTGGCTTGCTAATTTAGTATTTACATTTGCAACATATTGTTTATATACTAATTGATTTCATGACCCCTCCCATGTATGATGTTATCAACATTGATATATGGAAGTATAGGATAAGTGTACGCCTTAAAACTCTAGGATTGCATGTTTACCCACTACCAAGAAACCTTATCTTGTCAATAGCAAGCCTATGGAGGCCAATGCACAAACCCTAGTGACACTTAGGAACACACTTAGCAAAGATTATCTTTTTATTATTTTTCATTGTGATTCCGCTCTTGCAGTGTGGAACACATTGACATCTCCCAAACTACAAACGACAAACATTGTGGAGAAAGAATCTAGTGGAGAAGAGTGCGACGAAGCTTGCTACATGGTCCAAGGGAATGAGTCCCTAAGGTACATTCGGATACTCAATTAGATGATAGTGTGCTTAGTTCTTCAGGTGATGACTATATGGATATCGATGCCTTAAATGAAGAACTTTCATTATTTTGTGAAACTTGCTTGAAAAGTCAAAGTTTTGAAAAAGAAAAGCTTTAAATTAAAAGAAGAAAATAAGGACTTGTTTTCAAAACTTAATATGGCTTTGCAAGAGAGGGTTGAGATTTCATGTGAAAGGCACTCATTGAAATCCCAACTTAATCTTATTTTAAAGGAAAATGAAATTTTGAAAAATAAAAATAATTGTGTTGATGTTTTGAAGAAAAATGAGGTTTTGTCTTCAAAACTTGATTTTGTTATAAAGAGAATAATTCTTTGGAAAATAAAATTGCCTTGATTTTAAAAGAATTAGAATTTGTTTCAAAAGAAATCAACTTTTGATAAATGATTTTGATGCTCATGCTTGTCATGCTACTATAGAATCACCATCTATTGATAAGAATGCATGCTCCACTTCTTCTTCTAATATTGAAAATGATATAATTATATTAAAGAAGAGTGTTGATTGTTTGGGCTCCACTTTGAACCAATGTGCTATGGATCACAATAAATTAGAATCCCTATTTCACAAGAAACATGTACCTCATATTCATGCACACCATTCATGACATACATAACTTCTCATGTTCACACACATGACAATATGTATGCTCATGTGTACACTTGTACACATTGTGTACGTACGGGCTATCTTACAAAGTTTTGTTATGATAGGATATATAATTCAAATTTTGCAAATAAATTTGTTTGGGTTAGGAAAGGTGCTAACCCCATAGACCCAATAAGCTATGGGTACCAAAATTTACTCTTATTTTATTTGACGTAGGTGTGGACTCTCACTTGACGTAAGGGTATTGGTGCCTTGATGGTGGATGCGTTCTGAGCTAAATGGTGACGCTTTTGAATGCATCATTTCAAGGGAAGTTTGGTGGGAGGACCACCATGGTTTGGAGGCCTAGAAATTTGCCCTATTGATTTTAGTAACTATCTCTAACTCTTTATTTATGTTTACATACTTTTATATTATTGATTTTTAGCATGTCATGTTTTAATGCTCATTATGTTAAATGCAATATAAATTGGACATGTGAAATACATAGATAGTCCTTTGAGATACACCCATGTTTATATGAATTTTTATATTTGTATTCTCACTATAGTTTAGCTATTGTGTATATTCTTTCTCTAAAAGCACATGCATTTACCCTAATGATCATAATGATTTATGTTTACTTTTATGCTTCATGTTTTGATTACATGTTTAGATGTAATTTTTTTAAAACTTGTGTTTATACTTGTGCGACTAATAAGCCATATTTGTTTATCATGTGTTTGTACTTTATTACTCATTTGTACTCATTGGATATACTTGTATAACCTAGTTTTGATGATTCTTACATCTTTACTTGTTTTTCCTATTTTTGTACACGTTTTCATAAAAACGAGTTTATCTTCATGTCTATGTTAATATTGTCTAAAATTATTGGATATACATGTTTATCCTAGAGTCACTTATTTTCATGCAAAATTTTTATTATGGACTTGTTTATATTAGGGATATGTATGATACTTTTAGTTTTAATAAAATATACATATACCTTGAAGCGTATTTAGTTTTAATAATTTTTTTCTTTTAATAAAAGGAATTTCATTGAGGTTCATTACCTATCTCCATGATTATGCTTATTACACGATCTTTACACTCTATATTTGGTGTTTACTCATGACTTTATTTTCATGAGCTTTATATGTGCTTTATAGATCTTGAGTGTCAATTATTGTGTGACTTTCATATTTTCGTAGGATATATGATTTGTTTTCATTTTAAAGGATCTTTAACTAGTTTATCAAAAATTATTCTAAACTAGTCTCTTGATTCTTAAATTGGTAGAGTTTTCAAATATGTTAAAATACTTTCAAATTATATTTTTTAAAACCCTGCCTTCTAAGGGCGGTTGGATGGGCGACCATGCCTTGTATGCCCTTATTGAATATCTTTTAAACATGTGCATGAAAGGGTGGTAGGTATGAGTTATACACATAATCTTCATGATATTTCATACGTTTGTATGCTCATATTTGTTTTCTTATATATATGTATGCTTCAAATTGCAATTAGTATCAATTTCAATTGGTATATCCATTTCATACATATATATATGATTTGATTATGCTTGTTTTAGCTATACATCTCTAGTACAAATTATTTTTTCCTAAGCTTGATTTAATTTTTAATATCAATTACTTTCAATTGCAATCATATACAAGCTTATGCATTATTTTTATTGGTATTTCATAAAGGGGGAGAAAAATTCTTATTTTATCTTTCAATTGGTTTTACTTTTCAATTGGTATCTTACTCCCAGTGTTTATGATGAAAAATATTTTTTGGTATATGCTGAATTTCAATATTGGTATCAATAATTTTAATTGGTATTACTTTCAAGTTGGTATCCTTATTGCAAAAATGAATATAGTGTTTACCTAAAAATTTGGTGTTTACTTTCAATTGACATCATGTCCTTTTATTAGTATCAATTCAAAAAGGATTGTTTCTTAAAAATTAGTTCTTTCGATTAATTGTGTTCATTGGTATCAAAATTTGTTTTTTAAGATATGTCTATTGTTTGTTTGTCTTCACCTTTTTGTTGATGAGTGACAAAAAGGGGGAGAAAAATTCAGGTTTATATATGCATGTTTACTATATATTATGCATATATCTCGTTTTCTTGGTATCTTAAGCTTCATTGCATATCTTTATATGTTTATTGATTATGCATATATTAAGGGGGAGCTTCTAGGAAGCCTATCCTTAATGGATACATATATATAACCTCATAAGTTTTGTCATCATCAAAAAGGGGGAGACTCCTAGCCCAGAGGTCATTCACATTAGTTAGATGATGACTAACTTATGAACGTTAGTTTACTAATGATCTTGTGTTTACATAGTTTCAGTTATTGATCAAGATATTAGTAGGTGTTTAGCTTCAACAAAAGAGTTTTGGAGCTAACTCATGTAGATTCAAGAGCTCTGCGTTAAGATCGCATCTAGCATTCATATAGAGTCAAGCTCGTTAGATCGTATTTGGATCAGGTCGTCTTGAAGATGAGGATCGACAAGAAGAGTTCAGATTATTTAGATCTTGTGTAAAGATAGATAATGTTGATATGCTCAAATTCACACACACAAAAGTTCAATATGTTTGGTTTTCGTTTAACCGGTTTTGGATTTTAATTTCACATATATATGGTTTTCATGGATAGATAGAATCAAAATAAGTTTACATGGTTTAATGTATTTTGGATTTCATCTGTATACATCTGTACTTCACATATTGGAAAAACTTGTTTTGACAGTCTCTTTCATGTGTTTAGAGTTTTGTAATTAACAAAACCTATTTTTAGATTTCATGTCAAAAACATAGATATATCATGTACATGTATATTGGATTCTATCCATACACAATATCCTTTAAAAAAGTTTAAATATCTTGTTTTTGTATTTATATAAGTTTGGGAAAAATCAGATTTTCATTTCAAAATTTGATTTTTTAGAAAATACCGTTTTTGTTTAAGGCAAATATTTTATATCACAAAAATAGTTCAAATGGTTTATAATATGTGTTGATTTTTATTCACAAATAATTGTTATTCAAATATCTTACACGAACTTATTTTTGTGGAATTTATGAGTATTATGGGATTTTATTTGAATTAAATTAACCAAGTTTTCAATCCCTAAATTTTCAGCCAGATGGCGGTCGACCGATGTGCACGAGGACGTGCACGGACCCAGCCTACAAGGCCGGTCGACCGCACGGTCGACCGACTGTAAGCACCCAACTCTCGAGTGCTGCTGGTCGACCGGGCAGTCGACCGATAGGCTTGGCCTGGTCGACCGGGCGGTCGACCGGAGGCACAACGGTCAGAAATTCGACCTTGGCTGGTCGACTGGAAGGGCAATTCTGCCTTTTCCTGGTTGCATGGGCTGTTTTCAATAAGGATTTTGAGAGCAAAATTTTCCATCTATACAAGTGTTTTAGCAGCAAGTTTTTGAAGAATTTTTGTGCCAAAAAGATTTATCTTTTTATTTGTTTTCAAGGGTTGGAATAATCAAGAAAAAATAGAGTCTTTGGGAATTTGATTTTGATTTTGATTTCTATCTCTATCTAGTATTTTTCTTAAGTATATTTTTTTGTATTTATTTTTCAAACACCTTATTTCTCACACTTGAGCTATCATCTCTATCCTATCTATAGGATCTTATTTTTGTGAGAAAAATTGTTTATGGTCTATTGTGATCACCAAAAGTTGTAATCTTTCCTTTACTTTAGCTTTGTGCCTATTTTGTAGTGTAGAGGTGATTGAGTTTTGGGTTTGTGTTCATCCCTCTAGTGTAGAGGTGATTATGGTTTGGCTTTGTGCCTTATCCCTCTTGTGTATAGGTTATTGTTGTTTGGATTTACGCCCATCCCTCTTGTGTAGAGTGATTGTTATTTTGTCTTAGTGTCTTTCTTCTTGTGTAGAGGTGATTGTGTTGGAGAGAGGAGTTGTGTACTCCTAACTTTGTAATTGCAAATTCCTCGGTGGAGGTTCCCTATGTGGCAGATCCTGTGTGGACATAGTGGAAATCCTTCTGTATGAAGGAGGGGACGTAGAGCAGTGGCTCGAACCTTGAAACATATCTTGGTGTTTGCGTTTGATCCATTTCTCTAAACTTTATCTCTCTTATATCTTGCATTGCTTGATATTATTCATATCACTTATATGCTTGGTATTGTTTGTGTGTCCAAACTTATGTTGAACCAAGAGAGCTTCATATAGCAACTCAACTCTTATTTAGAGGAATCTAGAGGAGATAGTTCAGAACCCGTCACCGGGAATTTAGCTACACTTTTTGTTACACATAGTGTGTTGCAATTAGCTTTTAATTTTGCATCATTAGCATTAGATTAGCTAATACACCTATTCCCCCCTCTAGGTGTATTTTCATTGGTGATATGGATAATCACAATTATTCTTATGCATATGCTATCCATACTTCACCCCGACCTCTTTTGACTTGGATATTACTAACCCAGCATATTATAACTTTAACCAATCAAGTATGCCAGATTGGTCTTATTCAAATCAATACATGCCCCGTCCCAGTATTATGAACAAGATTGGAACAATCATCACAACTCTTCACAGAGTCAATGAGGATACAATCCTCCTAGTCATATTATCAATCACCATTCCAACATTCAGCTTCTGATTTTTCTAGTCATGATCAACCCATAGAAGAAAAATCTGAGGTGATGAAGAGTATAGAAGGCATGATTGAGTCCCAAGAATAAAAGCTAAAATGATGGACTCACAATTCCCACAAGACTCCCAAATCCAAGATCCTTACTCGATGTTCCAAGTCCCACAACAAGAAGAAGAACCTTAGACTCACGTAGGAATATGAAAAACCTGATTCAATCTGATAATAATTTTTTTCAATCTATCAATAGGCTAGAAGCACAAATGAGTCGTTTGATTAACAATGTGAAAGATGAAAACTCTATCAAACACATGTTCGACCATTCCTGATTGCCCTAGCTATATTGATGAAAATCAAGAATTATGGTGTCTTGGAGACTTTAACCAAGAGTCAATTTCATCACATAAAATTGAGTTTAACCAATTCTAAATCTTGGATAAATTGACAAGTTTTTCATTCAATGAGATTGAATTTGAATGTGAATGTGACCTCAATCCACAATCTTGTGATTCAATTCTCATCTTCGAATCTATATTGATTTCGGTATCCTTACCCAATTTGGACTAATTTTCTGAGCCAACATTTATTCTCATATTCATAGATCTAAAAATTGAATCACCAACTTTGGATAATCACATTCCATTGATCGGAAAAGAATGTGAATTTTATTTTTTTGATTTGGACCCAACTATTGAACCAATACCAACTCTTGAACCTACACTTGATTTTTCCGAGTTTGTAATAGTTTTCGAACCTATCGCTCTAGAGCCCAAATCAACCATTCTACCAAGTCACATTCTTTATTGGACATAGGTATAGACCGTGATGACTCCGTGATGATTTTTCAAGACTGGTCATGTAAAGGGAATAAGTTTCATGATAGGATCTTTCCTGATCCTATTCATATTGGGGATTGTAATTATGTACATAGAAAAGAGGTTAATAAAGATGGATTCCGTGAGCCATCACATTATCTTGATTGAGTAGCAACACTTGAACCACTTCGACCACCATCGGAACCACCATCTTAAGGTAATATTTTCCTTCCCTTTCTTCTTTTCATGTATTTATGCATTCGTTTATACATTGAGGACAATGCATGAGATAGGTGTGGGGAGGGTTCTAATGTAACACAGGTTTTCTTTTTATTAAATTAAAAAAATTAACATTTTCTTTACTTTTAAAACTTTTTTGAAAAGAGAAACAATATTTTGATATATTTTTTGTAAGAAATTGAGTTAATTTTAAGGAATTAGAGAATCATAATTAGGATTTCTTATACTTGGTCAAAATAAGATTATTTTTGTTTGATTTCTAGAGTTATAAAGAAAATTTAAAAAAGTAATTTAGTCTTAATTTTTACCTTGATGAAATATACATGCTTTATACACTTACACACTTAGGCTTCAAAAACAAAGATTCTTATGCCTTATAAAAAAAGAAAAAATATATATACATATATTAAAAATTCTCTGATTAAGTTGGGTATTTGTACCTCATAAAGCACAAATATTCACGCTTAAAAGTGGTTCATATAATAAAATCTTTAGTTTTGTGACCTTGTTTGCTTGAATCATTAAGTTCTTGGGGTATTTTCTCACCCAGTACTCTAAGATCGTCCGGTTTGAGAGTCACCGATACATGAGCAGATTAGAAAGCCTAATAGAATTAACGAAAATATCACTAAAAATATTTAAAAAATGAAAAAAATAAGGCATAAAAGTTAGAGTTAAAGAACCCCGAGTCAAAATTTCATGGTTACAAAGGAGCATATGACTTAGGTAAAATAATAGACTAGATGAAAAAAATAATTTGACTCCTTACATTAATTGATAACAAGTTTTTGAATAGAGACTAAGTTTAGAAATGAAAATTTATGTTTTCCAATAACTTATAAATTACTTAAACTCTTACAATAATACTTCAAATATTTTCTCTTCTTTTCAAAATGCTTTCAAAAATACTAACACTTTGTTTTTATTTTTTTTATGGATTTTGTGAGTGTAATCCATTGAGAATCTTCATGAGACAAAACTCTTTCTCTAGGAAAAACTAGAGGTTTAACGGCTTGTTGCACATGCTCAGTGCAATCGCGTGACTTGCAAGGGTGGTTTAATAATTTCTTAGATTTAGTTTTGATGTTTTGCTCGAGGACGAGCAAAAGATAGGCGTAGGGTATAATCAGTCACTGATACTGTATATTTATTATCATATTCTCATATTTATTATTTAATAAACTCTATTTTTAATTCTTTTTATTGTCTAAATTATATGTAGGCCTTTACTAAAGGAGAGGGAAGAGATACCAAGCCCAAAAGCCCACCTAAATTCTGATTTAATTCAGATTTAAATTCAAATCAAGGATCAGGGCAAATCAGGGCAAATCAAAAAGATAAAACCAGTAGAAAAAATAGTTAAAACAGATTTTTACAAATCAAGTGGTTAAAACTGAAGATCAAAGGAGGTTTCATCAAATTTAGGATCCAAATCTGAAAATCCAGGAGATAAAAAGAGATCCTCAAAACAGGGAGCTGTTACCCCATGGATGTGGCCACCTGGCGACATCCAGGGTGCAAAAATGCAGCCAAAGCCGCGTTTTCGCGCAATCTTGAAGAATCTCGGGGAGCGTTTGCTCCCTTTATCTGTATATTCCTCTCCTTTTTTGATTTTTGCTTATAAATACTTCTATTCTGAGATCTCAGGAGACGACTAAGCAGAGAGTAGAAGTTAGGCCATTCTTTAGTCTGTAGCTTACATTTTTAATTTTCTTTTATGTAACTGAGAGGAGAGGAGAGTTTCATGGAGAAATGAGAGCAAGTTTGTACGGAGGGTGATACCGGTGTAAGTAAGTCTTTTCTTCCATTGTTATTTAGATCGAATCAAAGTTTCTTTTTCTTCTTTACTCTTATTTTTGTTTGCTTTTCTCTGATGTGTTTGTAATCCAAGCGAATCCAATAGCCTCAAGACTGCTTTACCATTGCAAGTACTCTTGATGGCCTATGGTGACGAATAACCATTCCTTTGTTAATTTAGCTTGCCCTTTTATTCATAGTGTAGATCAGGAACAAGAAAAATCCTACATGCCATGCTTAATCATCTTCAAAGATTAGGTAAGTCGTAGCGACGGATCCAAAGTATATGAGTACTGAAGAGGTAAGTAAGAATTTTTACTTTCTTTTTTTAAATTTTAGTCTAGAATTCCACTACAAAATCACTATTTTTTTATCACTTTAATTCTTTTCTTTTAACTTAGTTCTAAAAACACCACCACCATATTCATCTTCCATCTTCATATCTTCTAACTTAATCTTTTTATTTTTATTTTTCTTTTCTAAAACTGAGAAGAAATTCTTAACATGTTTTGTAAACTTAAAAAAGAAAAAGAACTTACTTTATGCTTTCATCGCAATCCCTCCTTGTGGATCATGACCCGTATAACCACTCGCTATAGCGATAAAATTGAGAACTTACACATTCTATTCTAAAATCTAAACTATCACTTTTCTTATGCAGGTTTAAACTCAATCACTATGCACCATTGAGAAAAATTTACTATAATGGTGCAAAGAAATTTCACGTCGGCATACTGAGCATTCGCTTTTCAGCCTCCCAGATGGTACTTGTAGTGGTCAAAATTATGACCTTTGTGAGATTGTGACACTCGGTAAATTTCACAGATCATGGGGGTACATATTCGATCCCATCCAACTGATCTCACCTGACCACCTAACTAATAGAACAGTTATAACATCCTGACAGGTGGGACTATAGATGCAGATCTGAACCCTAATCCTCGTCAACTGGCATGATCTTTGAAGATCACGCCCCACTCAACCGATTACAACTGGGGCATTACATGACGTTGCGATCATGGGCAGATTTAGAGGCGAAAATCTTAGAGGCCACGACTCAGCGCATCAACCCTGAACTATAATGTCAATATCTTCTTACTTGGAAAGAGAGGAAATACTAGAAAAGAAAACTTGTAATAGAGTGTTGGGAAATTCTTGTATTCTCTCTGGTTTAGTAGAATCTCTCTCTTTGCACCATGAATTTTTCCCTTCGGGTTTTTTTTTGTAATTCTCTAGTGTTTGCATTTGATTTACTTTCCTATTTATAATTTGAATGTAGATAAATTTTTTCGAGAAATTTACCTCTACAATTTGGTGCTTTCATTGAGAGCTCTGAGTCCAAGCACAAAGTTCTCTCAATTTCAAACCCTTTTCCCTCCTCAAAGAAACCTCTCTGAAGTCGCAATAGCCCGATCAAGGAGGAACGCTTCCCGCGCCACCGCCGCAACAACCTAAGAAGCCCGGTCAACCACCATGGGGGTGGGGTGCAGGACCTTTTGATCAACATCCTGTCATTCCCGACGTCTACATCGAAATTTCGAGGAAGGACTGTTGTAATATCCTTAGGTAATAATAATGTATTAAAATTTTAAATATTTATTTGGATTTACTGTTCATCATTATTATTGATTAATTTATTTTATATGTGTATAATTACATTTGTATGCAGATAAAGTATATATGTTTATGATTTGTGTTTATACGAGTATATGTGTGCTTGCAAGCATATGTATGTATTATATTTTATACATTATTACCAATATTATTATTATTTAAATTATTTTATGATGATTTTTACTTATTATTTATTAACTTTCAAAATTATTTTTAGTATTATTATTTTTGTATGTATAATAAAATTAGGCCAAGCCCACCTCTTTCCTTCTATTTGCTTAGAAGCCCAGCAACTTAACCTTCTTCTTTTCTTCTTTTTCCTCAATTTTTTCTCACAAATTCATGTCCATAGACCCGAGCCCACTACAACTTTCTCTCTCTCTCAATTTTCCCTTTTCTTCTCTTTGAATTTTTGGCATGGCCAAGCCCAACAAAGCCATCTCTTCCCATATTTATTTCTTCATCTTCTCTCTATCTCTTAAAAACCTAAACGGAGTCGACACCCCACCTCCTCGACATCTCCTTCTACCCTTTCCTCGTCTCTACCCTGCCCACTGCAGTCCTCAATCGCCATCACCTCCGCTACACCATCGCCGCCTGGATGCCTGAGTCCACATCACCAAACTCACCTTATCTCCCCGTCACCACTGACGCTAAGCTCCGCCATCATCACTATCTTCTTCTTCCCTCACCTCTTGCTCAGCCGTGTGCCGCCATCATCCCTTCCCCCTCCGTGTTGTCGCCTACAACTCCATGCATGTCATTCTCCTCCCCTGCGCGATTGTGCACCCTCTCTCCTCCTCTGCAAGCGCAGCAACCCAACTCTCCCTCTACTCCCCTGCGTGCCATTACCAACCCCCACCAGACCTTCCTCCCCTCTCCTCAATGGTCGAGCAGCCCAAGATTACCCTTCCTCTCTTCCAACTTCTAACCATCGCTGCACCCATCACCCTCTTTTTTTAATTCCTTAGCCTCACCTATCTTATTTTCTTTCTCACGCCCTCCTCTCAATGGTTGTCACGCAGCCCAGGCCCCGCACCATCTCTCCTGCCACCGCCGCCGTCCTTTCCACGCGCACCACCCAACCGCCGCCTTCTCTTCTTTCACATGCGACCCGCCGCCAGCCTTTTCACCTACACCCAACTTCACCCCCTCTCTTTCTCTTAATCTCTCTATCCCTTTTTATCTCTTTTTCTCTCTGTGATTCTCTCTCTTACTCTTCCTCCTTCTATCTCTGTATCTCTTTCTCTCTCTTTGCATCCCACTATCTCCCTTTTGTATCCTTTTCACACTCTCCCTCTCACATTCTCTCCATCTTTTTTTCCTCTCGCTCTTTCTCTGTTCTTTCTTTCTCTATCTCTCTACGTTCTCTCCTTCTCGTTTTATCTTTTTTATTTTCATACCCAGAACTATCTAAACCCTACTCGGTTTATGTGTAAACCCAATCATATTCCAAATCTGACCCACTTGCTACTGTTCTAGACCCGTTAATAATCAGGTTTCGTGTTCAGGCCATTTCTCAGCCGTTCGGTTCCCGATTCGAGCGATTCCCAAGTCGTTGGATTCTCGGAGACTAGAGCTATGCATCTGCGATGACCATAGTAAGTGTTTTTTATTTTTCATTAAATTATAGCTCATGTTTAATTATTATTATGTTCAGTTATTGTTCGCGCATGTTAAATACAGTTTATATCCATATATATTTAATAGAAATTAAATAGCTCTGCGAGTGTTTTAAATTATTCTTTAAATGGAGTATGCGTAATGTTGATAGTATATTCATTTGGTTTATTGGTTTAATGTTAATTATTAAATTATTTATTTATATTCACATCATGTAGAAAATTGTAAATTGTCTTGGTCTAAATTTTGATATAATATGCTTAATGATATCTTGACTAATAAGTAGAAAATCCTAAAAACCTAGATTATTGATCTTAAACATTATGATGACTTTTTGGAAAATTGATTATCAATAATGAATTATCGTACCATAAGAGAGATAGATATTTTGGTGATGATAGACTAGATATATACTTGATGTAAATGCATATGAACTCTCGATCTTATTCCTGAGATGTGAATCTTTTATCATGTCAGATTTAGTTTTTCATCACTTTGATTCAGATTAAGGAGCGATAAAATTAGAGTGTAGTCTTATTGATCTGAAAATTGATTAGTTTGTGATTATAGTTACATGAGTGAATTTTGTGAAAATCATTAATGGACTTGATCCTTCTTTACTTGATGATAACTTAGACGAGAATTTAATTGGATAATGAGGATTTATTTAAATAGGATGTAGTTTTATTAGAAGGTTGGATCTCTTATTGCTTAGATCAATCAGTGGATCGTGTTGGAGTGGAATTTGACTTGGAGTTAAAGAATAAATGTAGATTGGATTAGCATGAACTAGTAAATTATACACGTATAGAGTTGGGTTGTTGCCCAGGTTTTTGGATTGGTGATTGAGTTTGACTGGAGTGTGAGCGATCGATGATCTTGATGTAATTGGATAATAATAATATGATTAGAATAGCTGAATATTCATTTCGATATATTGAGACATGGATATACTAGTGATTTAGTGGATGGTTTTTACTAATGAATTTAGAAGATTAGAGAAGGTAGATAGAAATGAGAGAATTATTTTATTAATCAATTGAGCTTATGTGATAATGAATTTAATAATTGATGTTCATGGTGATTGTATTGAGACCAGAAGTTACGGGATCGTTTACAGTTATATCTTAGAGTATATGGATGAGATCTTGATAGCTCTTGATAAGACTGTACATGGACAAATTAGTATCTTGACATGTTATTAGTATATTTCATATTAGTGAAATAATTAGAAAAATATTGTCAAACGATAGCACCACCATATTCTTTTTATTACTACATTGATATCATGTTTGCATAGTTGACACTGTTTACAGTTATTGTTATCGTATTATTCCAGTAATTTAGGAATATGGACAATTGATTGATTTAGGTAAATTAAGTAATAATGTAAATAAACAACTTACGCTGGGTATGGGTAAATTAATAGGAGAGACAATATCTATATTTTGAGTGAAGTTAGGATACATGTTGCACAACTGAAAGTGGGTTCCACTGCAGGATTCTCGAGGATGACTGACATCTCGTCAAGTTTATGTTTTTCATTGAAATTTGATCAGAAAAACTTATAAAAATTGAGGAGAAGATTACAAGTAATTGAGCAAAGAAATGAAAGATTACAAGTTGGACTCTCCTCTGAGATTTCTGAGAAAGTATGCCGGTGGGAGTCTGATCAGCGCGCGAGCACTTTGTCCCGTTGATGATGCGGGCGGTCGATTTTCGAATGTTACTGCTTGAGAATTCATTCTCGCCTAGTTTCAGAGATTCTTTGAGGGAGAAAAAGGTCTAAAATATTAACACCCTGAATTTAGATAAGTAATTCTCTAAATTTCTTGGAAGTAAGGGAAAGTTGGCCTTGCTAATCAACTGAGCCTCTTGATCTTCAACTTGTCAATTCTCTTGTTCACCAGCTTCTTGGCCCTGAGCTGATTCCAAGAGTGAGCTATTTATAAGCTCTTGAGAGGTGTAACTGCCCCTAGAATTCAATGAAGACTAATAACAGTCAGTTAGCCACACGCCAGAGGCTATTTCTGAGCTTCGTGCGAGGCTAAAACGCCTTGTGCGAAGCTAAGTACAAGCTATATGCAAGGCTAGACAGGCTCGCTGAGCCTAAGACTAGTCTTCTGACCTGACGTTCTCCACTGAATGTGGGGCGAAGTGGACGGGTGTAACCGCCTACTTAAAATGGCCTTAACCCCACTGACATAGTGGGGTTAGCCCATTAAAAACTAGATCAAGTATTGACATAGCAAACCCTCTCATGGGGGTGCGGGAAGCTTCCAGCGAAGCTGGGATTAGCTTTGCGCGAGGTTAGTACAGCTCCTCAGGCGAAGCTACAAGAAAGTTTCAGGCAAAGCTGTAAATAGTTTCAGGCGAAGCTAAAGATTATCCCTTTGTGTAAAGCTTCAAGTGAAGCTCTCTAGAGAACCTTCAAATGAAGCTAATATCATAGCCTTTCAACAAGGTTATAAAGCTTCAAGCGAAGCTATCCTCTGGGCCCTGCTTAGGCCTCTTTATAGGCGATACTTGGCTTACTGTCTGCTTTACTGAATCAATAAGTTTCAAGGCAGCGCTCGATCTCTGAAGATGGGTAGATTTTGATCGTCAACTTGTCCGCATCTTGTCTTTTATAAATATCAACAAGGTTGGATGTCATTCGGACCGACTGAAATACTACCTGGGGGAGTTTGTCTTTTTGGAGTGTTAATAAAATCCCCTTCAAAGTTTTCATAAATCTGACATGGGATGGCTTAGATTTCAAAATATTTTGAATTGCTTCGATCGTTGAAGAAAAGACCACTGATATATGGATTTGAGCTTCGCCTTCAGAGTCGAACTTTAGTCCTAGAGTAGCCTCGCCCTCGCCTCTGGGCTGAAATAGGCTCGCCTTTGGGATATCCTTGCCTCTGGGGTGAAATATGCTCGCCTTTGGGATAGCCTCACCTTTGAGCTCTTCCAGATAACTTCGCTTTCAAAGTGAAGTTGATTCGTCAGCACCACTTCAGCGCTAGCCTCGCATGTGCTATGAGGGAGGATACTCCCTTTACTAAGGCTAAACGACTTCACATGTATTACGAGGGAGATTACTCCCTTTCCTAAGGCTAAACAGCTTCGCATGTATTACGAGGGAGATTACTTCCTTTCCTGAGGCTAAGCATTCAAGTGCTTTAGCCTCGCCTGCGTTTCAAAATTTGAAGCGGCAGCGGTGAGGTCAGGCCATGAGGCCTATAAATAGAACCTTTGCAGTCCTTTCTAGAGAAATATATTTTTTCTCTTTTCAATGAGTCTTCAACAGAACCCTATCTTTCCTTCTTGCTGACTTTTGAAAACACCAGGGTCTTCACCCTCTTCGTCTCTCCAAAGCCGAGAGCCATGGCATCTTTACACCGTCCAGGCAAGGAGGCCGAGGCCACTGAAGCAATAAAGACCTTCACTTTGGTCATTACCAGACCTATAGCCAGTGAGTCTCGGCTGTTCAAAGATTCCGCCAATTAATTGGTGACTTTAGAGAGTTTATCTCCCTCAATTTTAGCTTTTTCAGCTATTTCAAGGATTGAATTCTCTTGATCTTTTCCTTTGGTGAAATCGGAACCAAGGAATTTTAGTTATTTCAAGCTTCCCGGTGAGGCTAAGTCTTGTCTTATTAGGAGAAGATGTTCTCCAGGCGAGGCTTATGCCTTGGCTTTTCTAAGGCAAGGATAGTCTTGCCGTATAGACGAGGCTATGCCTTGGCCTTCTTAAGGCCTGGCTGGCCTTACCGTATAGGCGAGGCTATGCCTTGGCCTTTCTGAGGCAAGGCTAAGAGCTGGCCTTACCATATAGGCGAGGTTATACCTTGAATTTTCTGAGGTGAGGCTAAGAGCTGGCCTTACCATACACGCGAGGCTATGCCTTTGCCTTTCTGAGGCGAGGCTAACCTTGCCGTATAGGCGAGACTATGACTTGACCTTTTTAAAGGTATAAGTGCCTTTCAAGCTCCCAAGTGAATCTAGCCTTTTGTCGTTTTTAGCATTTTGCCTCTGTGTAGTGTGAAGCTTAACCTCAGAGCAAAGTTAGTTTTACTTGCGGAGCAGGGCTGGATCTGAATCAGTTTCACTCAGGGAGCGATGGTATGACTTAGCACTTTCTTTTTTACTTAATGCTTGCACATTTATTTTTCTTTGTTTTGTAGTGCATTACATTCCTGATCCATTGAGCAATCTTTTGACTTGGCGATGAAAGTGGACAGGATTATGCATCTCGATTTTCAAGTTCAGGCTTACTTATCAGTAGGAAGAACATACTGGAGTAGCCGACACTGATTTCAGGAGGAGACCAATATACATTTTGCTGTATCATTTCCACGACCATCTTCAGAGGCGATGACAAGATCATATTCAGAAGACTCAACCCTGTATCTTGCACTATAAGCGTCGGATAACAGTTGCTTATTCAGGATGGCCCACTTAGTTGCAGACTTGGGCTATTGAGCTCAACATATATAGGGAATTGCGTCATTGCTTCCGTCAATATCTCTCCTTTGCTGGGTCTCTGCACATGATATTTGAAGGTCACAGGAAAGAAGATGTCATCAGTAAGGTCTCGATCCTCCCTTCACCAATTTTGTTCAAAGAAGTGACAGTGACGAAAAACTCATGTTCATTGGATGACTATCTAGTGACAAAATCTTCCATTAAGCGAAGGATTACGGCCTCGTGAGGGTGAGGGAGGGCTTTCGTGTCCAGTTGGTCTGGTGGAATCAGATTGACCCTCACATTTTGACTTCGAGAAACGCCATTATTCTCAAGAGTGAAAGTAGATCTACGTTTCTGGATGTAAAGTAACAAGTCGCCGGCTTTTGAAGTAAAAATTAAATTGTATGTGAGAAAATCTTGAGGTATCATTAATGTATCTTCCTTTTCAAATCAATAAAATTTTTACTTTTTACTCATTTGCACTTCTCCATATCTTTTTCTATGTTTGTTCATGTAATTACCCGTAGGTAATATAAGTCTCGCGTAAAGGAGAACTTAGTATGCAAGTTCTTTTGAAAGAACTAAAACTGAAATTATTCAGAGGTTAAGAACATGATAAAGTCAGCCAAACATAAGAATCCACTAGGGATTAAAAGAAGGTGGATTGAGAAATCTGCTAGAATTACTAAATCCAAAAAAAATTAAGTTTGGGGATCTGTTAGTTCAAAAGTGATAAATTAGACATAACTGATTAGGAATTGTCAGACATGAGTTTTGTAGTTCAGAGGTGTTGACGAGCTGGACATAACGACAACAATTGGGTAATCATCGGTTCAAAGGTGACGAACTAGACATAACCAATTAGAGATTACCAAATGAGGAGTGTTTATTGTTGAGAGGTGATTAATTGGACATAACAGTAAACGAAAAGGGGAGACTTGGGTATCTGTCAGCTCAGAGGTGATAGACAGGATATGACCGATTGAGAAGCCACCAAGTTTGGAATTTTGTTATTCAGAGATGATGAACTAGACATGATGACAAAACGGAGGTGACCCGATTTTAAGGATCCGTCTATTCAAAGGTGGTAAACTGGAAATGATAGATTAAGACACACCAAACTCCAAATCCACTGCCAGAGGTAGTCGCATTAACTTAGCAGGTAGTCCACTAGGGACTGCAAAGGTGAATTGAATCTGGATACCTGTTGGTTCAGAGGTAATATGGACATGACCAAGTAAGAGAGGCAGTCGCATTAACTTGACAGTAAGAACTCTCGGCCCTTACGGGGGGAAGGAGAACAAGGTTATGGACTCGTCTGTTCGGAGGTGTAATATCCCTAATCAATATATAGTTTTAATATTTTTTTATAGTTATCTGATTTGATTTATTATTTTATTATTAATTAACTTTGTTTATGGCTTATAATTATTGTTGGTATTATTATTATTAATTCTATAGTTATTATTATTGTTAATTATCATTAGTGATATTATTATTATTATTGTTATTATCCTATTTTAGTATTCTCATTATTAGTTTGTATTATTATTCTTCTTCTTATAATTACTATCTTTATTTTTTCCTAGCCTTTAGCTCCAACTTGAGATCTGGCCATGTTAAGCAATCTTTTTTTTACAATTTTTATTTCTAGTTAATTATGAAACCAGTAAGTCCAAATTCACAACCCTATCTATAATCCTAATAATATCACAACTAAATCTAAATCCTAACCATAAAATCTTGTTATCTTATAACCCATTTAATTCAAACCCATACCCATAAATCCAACCCGTACCCAAACTCAACTCATTATCCAAATCCTAAAATTAAAATCCTAATCATAACTAATAAATTCTAATCTTAACAACCCAACTCCCCAAAATCTAATCCTAACTATTAAATCAAATCCTAACTAACAAAATTACCTTAACCCCCCAAACTCACTACCCATTACCCTTTACCTAAACCTATATCTAATAAGCCTGCATCCATTAAACCGAAACCCGCAACTCAAATTTTAATCATATCTATCCCAACCCAGAATCTTATCTATTTAATCTAAATCCTAAACTAACCAAATTCTAAACTATCTATCAAAATCATATCTAATCCTAACAACTAAATCCTATCTTAAATAACTAATTCTAAATCCTAATAACAAATCCATCCTAATCTTACTTAATTCAAATCCTAACTAATATATGTCTTAATCCTAACTAATATATAATCCAAATCCTGTCTATTAAATCCAAACCCAACCAATAATCCTATCTATTAAAATCAAATCCTAACTAAATTTCAAATCCTACCTAATTATCCTATCTAATCTCAACCCCCAAAACCACCTATCCATTAGCTTACCTATACAAACATCCTCTAATCCATCTTATCCCTAACCTAAATTATAACCCCTCTTTTCTCTCAACCCCGGAGCACCAACACCTGAGCCTCCTCCTCCCCTGGTCACCCATAACGGCGACAACACAGGTCGCCAACCACGTCAACATCCCCATGCTTGGTTCCTCCCTCTTGGTTTTCTTCTTTGCCGAGTTCCCTTGGCTGTCCTTTTCTTTGGCCAAGCCAATGCAAGGTCATCGTCCTCTCTCCGTCGGAGCCCACCGTCGATGGGCGCCTCCCTTTACCGTGAGCTTCCCCCGCTCTCTCAACTTCAAGTTCTTCTATTGGTCGCCCTCTTTGTCTTTCATTTACATGTTTATTATTATGATTATGTTTGTGCATTTTTTATTATATAATGTGTGTCTTGGGTATAATTGTAATCTGGAGTGAGTGTTTTGTTGGCCCAAAGGCTCATCACTCTAGTTTTGATGATGATCAACTCATGTAGTTATTGTACTATTGATCTTGTGTTTATTTAGTTTCAGATCTGTGATCAAGATCTTAGTTGGTGTGTAGCTTCAACAAAGGATTTAAAGTCAAGTTTTGGAGCTAACACGGTTTGATTCAAGAGCTTGTGCATCAAGACCACATCAAGTATTCAAGAGGAGTCTAGCTCATTAGATCGTGTTTGGACCAAGTCAAGAAGATGAGAAGACTTCAAGTGAAGACCTTCATGATCAAGACTTGAGTCTAGGTTTGTTTTTATAAGATTTTATTTTAGATTAAAATGTAAATGATAGAATAGTTGGTGGATAGCTCAAGTATATTTTATACACATACACTCTTGATTTAGATAAGTTTTTCATTTTGTGAATTTTACTTTGAAAAAATACAAAAGAGTTTTCTTTTTGAAAAATACCGTTTTGATTTTTAGTATTCAAAGTTACATGTATTTAACCAAAACCAGATTTAGAGCTTAATGTCAAAAATATAGATATTTCACAATGTTTGTGTAGTGGATCATATCCATACACTCTATGCCTTCAAAGTGTTTAAAATATCTTGTTTTTGTATTTCGAGAAGTTTTGAAAAATATTTGGAAAAACCAATTTGGAAAAATACAGTTTTTGTTTTGAACCAAATTTTCTAAGTTACAAAAATAGTTCAAATTATTTGTAACATGTCTTAATTTTGCTCAAGCATGTTTGATTATCAAAGTATAATGTTAAAACTATTTTTGTAGATTTTTCATGATTTTATGGGGATTTTATTGAGTAAAAAATAACCAAGTTTTTAATCCCAGAATTCCTGTCCTGGCTTCAGCCGGTCGACCGAGCCGGTCGACCGAAGCTTGAAGTTGGTCGACCGGGTCGGTTGACCGACGTGCACAGACGTGCACGCCAGCCTTTGCTGGAGGGCCAGTCGACCGGAACGGTTAACCGCCAGAGAGCTCTGCTCTCTGGAAAGCCCCGGTCGACCGGGCCGGTCGGCCGGTAGAGAGATCTACTCTCTGTTCCAGGGTCTCAGTCGACCGGCCGTCGACCACTGCCCCAACGGTCAAAAATCTGACCGTTGGCGGTCGACCGTCAGGCCAACCTGGCTCCAACGGCTAGTTTTTCTAACTCTATAAATTGGGGCTTTTGGGGGCTATTTTAGATAAGATTTTAAGAAGAGTTTTAGGCTAGTTTTTCCCACTCATTTCAGTAGTTATATCCACAAGTTTTAGAGCCAAATATTTCCAATCAAAAGGGGAATTTTATCAAGAGTGTTTCAAAGTGATTTTCTTGAGTTTTTCCTCCACTATTTCAATCCTTGTTTTCTCACACAACACTTGAGCCATCCATTAATATATCTACCTATAGGGATTTGTTGTGAGAGGATTTTAGGTGATCAAAGAGTTGTGATCACCAAAGTTCATCTTTGTACTTTGAGGAGGCGGACTTGCGGGTTCGCAGTGTTTCGAGTTCGTGTGTGAACTCCTTGTTTAAGGTGCGGCCTCGGCGAGCTTGTGGGCTTGCAGTGTATACGGGACTAGAGAGTCCAAGGAGTTCAAGTGTGAACTCGCCTTGTAGGTGTTGCGGCACCGATTGATCCGGTGGGATCGATTCTAGTGGAAATCCTTCAAGTGTGAAGGCAGGGACGTAGAGCAAGTGTGCTCGAACCTCGAAACAAATCTCCCGTGTTTGCGATTGCTCACTCTCTATCTCTTCTTGTCTTTATATCTTGCATGCTATTATTGTCTTTATCTCTACATGCTTGATATATTGTGTGCTTAATTGTTATATGCTTGGGGTTTGTTTGCTAACACTTGTATTCAACCAAGAGAGCCAACGCGTCACCTCAACTCTTATTTAGAGGAATCTTGAGGAGTTAGTCCAGAGCCCTTCACGGGGAATTCGGCTACACTCTTGTGTTATACTTGGTGTTTAGTTTTAATAGTTTTAATTTGCATAATAAGTTTTTAATTCCGCATTATTGACCATTAGATTAGCTCATCACCTATTCACCCCTCCTCTAGGTGATTTACAGTTGGTATCAGAGCCAAGTGCTCTTGATTTGGGTCTTACAACCTGGAGTTAAAGATCCTCATTTTGACTAATCACAATATTTGTTTACACACACCATGGATTTCATGTCATCTCCCACCTTTGACATTCTTAACATCTAAACTTGGAAGGTTAAAATGTCTTTGTACCTCAAAGGCCTAGGTATTCATGTTTATTTTGCCACTACTAAAGATTCATATTGTTTAAATGGCAAAAATATTGAGGCTAATGCAAAAGCCCTACATGCTTTAAAATCAACCCTAAATGATGAATATTTATCTAGGATATCTAACATTGATTCGACTTTTGTAGTGTGGAACACCATGATCTCCCTTGGCGAAAATGAACAATATTATGCGGGGAACAATTCAGATGTTGGAAGTGACACCTCTAACGTGTGCTACATGGTCCAAGGGGATAACCCCCTTGAGGTAACTACCGAATCCGAGATAGATGAAGATGTTGATATGTTATATAATGAACTTGCATCTTTTTGTCAACAAGTACTTAAAAAATATGACATGCTTAGAAAAGATAATAAGAATTTGAAAAAGAAATTTGATTGCATGGTTAAAAAAAATGATTCTTTTAAAACAAGGTTGCATGCTTTGAAAAAGAAAATGAAATTTTGAAAAACGAGAATGTTTCCTTGATGTCTAAATTAAATGATCTTTGTGAAAGAAACACTAATTTGAAAAATAAAATTATTTTGGTGGAAAAACAAAAAGAAGTTACTTTAAATGAAAACACTTCTTTAAAAAGAAAAATTGTTGAAAAAGAAAAGGTAAATGTTTCTAAAAAGAAAAAGATTGTTGATCATGCTTTACATACTAATATTGATAAAAAAGAAGTTAAATTTTTAAAAAATAAAATTAATTGTTTGAGCTCAACTTTGAGCACATGTGCATTTAATCATAAGAAGTTGGAGTCCTTGTTTTTAAAGAAACAAGCTCCACATGTTCATGCACATCACCCTCATCATGCATATGCACATTTTGCACGCCATGACCACACCCACACTCATATGCATCTTAGAGTGTATAAATGTACATATTGTGGCCGCAAAGGCCATTTAGCAAAATTTTGTTATGATAAGATAAATACTTTAAATTTTGCTAAGAAAAATGTTTGGGTTCCATTAGATGCTAACCCCCATGGACCCAAAAGAAAATGGGTACCAAAATTCCCACCTTGTGTTTTTTATGTAGGTGCGGGCTCTCACAAAACGTGAGAGGGAAGGTGCCTTGATGGTGGATGCACATGGACATGGACACATATTTGATGCACCGCTATCAAGGAGGTTTGGTGGGACAACCACCATGTTTTGGAGATTTGGAGTATAGTTCTTTGGTTTGGTAACTATCTTTAAACTCCTAATCTATTTACATGCTTGTTCATATATGATATTTTTAGCATGTTCATGTTTTATTGTTTTGTGGTTCATGTGGTAAATATTAGTTTAAATGTAGTTTTTTATTAAAACTTGGATGTATATATGTACAAGTAGTGAGCAACAAATTGATTCATATATGTTTGCACTTCATTATTCATTTGTACTCACTATATGCACATGTATAGCCTAGTTTTGATGATTCTCTCATTTACACTTGTTTTGCCTATTTTCATGTTTTACTTCATGTATATGTACTTTGTATTCAAATCTAATAATATACATGTATACCCCATGAGTCATTTGCCTTCATGCAATTTACATTATGGACTCTTTTCATGTTTGGGATATGTATGCATATTATTAGGATTGGATAAATCATACATATACCTAGAAGTTTGTTTTTAAGATGAAAAATGATTTTTTTAAAAAATGAACTTTCATGATTTGTTTGATAAAATTCATGTTTGCTTTTGAGCATTATTGATTATTTTCATGAAAATGCTATTTACATGATTTTTGAATACTCACACTTTATTTTGTTTATTCATGACTTTGTTTCATGATTATTTTTTAGCCTTATCATTTTTGAGTGTCAACTCTTGTGTATTTGGTATGATTCATGAAAAACATATGATTTGATTTCATGTTTTGAAGGATCTTTAACTAGTTTTTCAAAAATTATTTTAACTAGTAAAGTATTCTTCATTTGGTAGTGTTTTCAATACTAAAAACATTTTTCAAACTCTAATTTTGAAAACCCCTACCAACACCGTGATGGGAGGATGGATGGGCGATTGTGCCTTGTAAGCTTAATTGAAAAATCTTTTATCTTGAGCATATAATGGGTGAAAAGTTATGAGTTATATACTTGATCTCAATTGGTATATTCATTTTGTATATACTCATATTTGAAAAACACCTAGAGGGGGGGGGGGTGAATAGGTGTAAGTGCTAATCTAGTGAACTAAGTGCGCTAAATGCGGAAGCTTAAAAACTATTGCAACACACTTAATACAACACACAAGTGTAGCTGAATTCCCCGTGAAGGGCTCTGGACTAACTCCTCTTGATTCCCCTTGAATGGGTTGAGGTGCTATGTGATGCTCTTGTGGTTAAGTATAAGTGAGGCACACACAAACAACCAAGCATATAAGATGAATAGGCAATATGAATATATGCAAGGCAACACAAGCAATAAATGATATGAAGATATGAATGATGCTTTGCACAAATAAAAGAGAGAGAGTTAGAGAGACAAGTGGATCAAACGCTAACAACAAGATATGTTTCGAGGTTCGAGCCCCTAGCTCTACATCCCCGCCTACACCACCGTGTAGGATTTCCAATCCACTATCTCCCACCGAGGGAACCTCTACCGAAGAGGATTTGTTACAACAAAGGGAGTACCGAACTCCTCTCTCAAACACCGCCTCACAACCGAGGGGTAGGCCCGTAGCCAAACAACAACCAACACCTCTATCGAAGAGGGTTACAACCAATCTCCACCTCTCACTAGAGGGAGCAAACCACAAGCCTCAACCTCTACCAAAGAGGGAGCAAACCAATCACCCGATCAACCTCTACCAAAGAGGGATACAAAAGAACAAGGGTGTTTACAACAAGTGGTTCCAAAGACCACAAACTCAATCTCTCTTTTTCTCTTTTTCCACAAAACAAAGATCCTAAATAGATTAGGATAGAGGATAGCTCAAGTGTGGAAAAACTAGAGTTTGAAAACAAAAACTCAAAGAAAAATACTTGGGAAAACTCTTGTAAAAGATAGAAATGAAGAACCAAAGCAAATCACCCAATTTTCTATTTTCTTTGATTTTTCCAAAAACTCTAAAACAAATAAGATTGATCTTTTGAAGCTCTAAAACCTTTTGAAAACTTGTTTTAAACACTAGAGAATATAGAAATTTTTGCTCTTCAAAAATCTTCTCAAAACAGCCCAAGAGTTGGGGTATTTATAGCCCCAAAACAAAACTAGCCGTTAGGCTGATGTGGCAGCCTGACAGGCTTGGCGGTCGACCGCCAACGGTCAAAAATGTGACCGTTGGGCAAACCCGATCGACCGCCCGGTCGACCCAAATAAACAGAGAGCACTGCTCTCAGTTACGGTCGACCGTCCGGGTCGACCGCCCTTGTGTCTGCCAGACGTGCACGGCTCTGTGCACGTCGGTCGACCTCACGGGTCGACCGGCCCTTGGTGCGGTCGACCCATGCGGTCGACCAACCTGGCCTGTCAGTCACAGTTCAGGGCAGAAAAACATAAGTTAAAATATTTCTAAAAATTCTTTTATCTCTTCTAAAATTCCATAAAACTTGTTTTAACATTTATATTGAAACACAAACTAGTGATAAAAATTTCAAGACATATATCAATCATATCAATTCATTTTGAGTCTTGCAAACTTTATCAAAAGCCAAAACCGGTATTTTACAAAAACTTGGATTTTCCAACACATGAATAGGAAAGTCAAAATAAGTTTGTTTAAAAGTTAAGCATGCATGTATAGAATGAAACTACTATACATAAACCAATTAAACTTGTTTTGATCAACTATTCATGAAAATCAAAAACCAAACATAAAACGTGTGTGTTTGTGCACTTGAGCATATCAACTATACTAAGCTTTACACATGGATCTAAAACACACTAAACTAAACTAGGATACCTAAGTCTTCTTGATGATCTCCATCTTCAAGTCGACTCGATCCCAAACCATGATCCGCCGAGTGCAAAGGTATGATCTTGATGCTCGGGCACGGGAATCACCATGTGAAGGCTTCTAAACTCCTCTTTTTGAAGCAATCACCAACTAATATCTTGCTAATGATCTGAAACTTAAAATCACAAGATTATTAGTAAACATATAACTACATGAGTTAATCATCATCAAAACTAGGGTGGAAGGCCTTTGGGCCAACAATCTCCCCCTTTTTGATGATGACAAAACTCATGGAGTTATATATGCATGGATTAAGTTAAGCTTCAAAGAAGCCCCCCTTAACTCATGCATAAACAAATAAACAATAGGTATGCAATGAAAGCTCTTAAACATGAATGCATACATAGATATGCATAAAACAATAGAAAGGTTCTAGATACCAATCAAATGTTTAAAACAAAACATGCTCTAGATACCAATTAAAATTAAACTAAATTAAACTTAATATATGCAAAAACATAAACATGCATATATAAACCAAATACTTCTCCCCCTTTTTGTCAATCATCAATAAAGGGGTAAACAATCAAAACAAAACAAAATCTTCTCACCCTATTTAATACAAAGAATCAATAAGGGTAAAAGAAAAACTAAATCAATAAATTTTTCTCCCCTTTTTATCTAAAACAAAAACAAAGCCAATTAGGGGTGACAATCAATTAAGGTACCAATTGAAAATATGTCAAAGAATAGCATCTTGATACCAATTGAAAGGAAACAAACAAAAAAATATTGATACCAATTTTAAGCAAAACACATGAAAATCTTGATACCAATTTAAATTAAACATAATAAATTTTGAATGTCTAAACACAAATTTTGATACCATTGTAAATATTTTTCATTTTGAACATATGATACCAAATTTAAATTTTCAATCATAAAGTATGGGAGTACAAATACCAATTGAAATAAAAAATCAAATTTTCTCCCCCTTTATGAAATACAAACTAAAACAATGTGTAGGCTTGATACCAATTTAAAAGTAATCAATTGAACAAAATTGAAGCTCAAGCTTAGCATAAACACAAACATATATATGTATGGAAAATAGATACCAATAGAAATTGATATTCTTGGAATTGAAACATACATACATACAAACATATATGAGTATACAAGAAAGGTCAAGATTGATACCAATTGAAAGAATTCAATGATACCAATTGAAATAACAATAAGATCAAGTGTATATCTCATATAACTACCTCCCAATCATGGTCAAGTTTTAAATGATTTTCATTTTTAAGCATACATGAACATGATCTCCCATCCATCCTCCATTAAGGTAGGGGTTTTCAAAAATAGGTTTGAAAATAGAGTACGGTTGAAAATTTCTACCATAAGAAGAATACCGTAACTAGTTATACGAAAAAGTTGTAAACTAGTACGAAATCCTTCAAGTAAGGAATAAAACAAAATTAATTTTCATAAACATGAAATTCACAAAATAGTCAACACTCATAATCAATTAGGCATAAAAATGACTCATGAAAACAAACACATGAGTGAACAATAAATTTGAGTGTAAAAATACAATGTGAAGATCATAATCATGAAGATGGACATTAAGCTCAATATTCCTTAAAACAAGAAAACATGAAAATCATTAAAACTTATTTAATCTTCAAGGTATATGTATGTCTTATACAAATTAAAGTATACATACATATCCAAAACACAACGAGTCCACAAGGATATATGCATGAAGGCACGTGGCTCAAAAAGGATGTATATGTATAATAATAATTTGGATAAAATAGACATATACATGAAGTTAAACAAATAAACACGAAATCAAGAAAAACTAAATTTTCTTCAAAATAAATTTCATTTCAAGGTATATGTATGAATTGTCAACACAATAAGTATACATACATATCCCTAAACACAATTGAGTCCATATATATAGATTTGCATGAAAGGCAAATGACTCAAAGGGTATACATGTATAACTTAAGGTTTGGCAAAATGCACATATACATGAAATGTAAAACACATGAACAAATTCAAAAATAGGAATACAAGTTTAAAATGTATGAATCATCAAAACTAGACTATACTAACACATCTAATGGGTTCAAATAAGCATTCAAGCTCAAACATATATAGATTTATTTGTGGCCCACTATATGTACAAGTATAAATCCTAGTCTTAATGAAAACTAACATCTAAACATGTAATCAACTCATGAAGCAAAAAAAAAGATAAAAATCATCATGATAAACATAAACATGATTAATATGAATATCCACATGTTATTAGATTTATGATGTACATGATAGCTAATCAAATACGAGAACACAAAATAATAATCCATATTAAACATGGGTGTCTCAAATACTATACATGTATGTCAAGAATCTAATTATCATGGCATTTTCATACTAATCACCAAACAATGAAACATGCTATAAATAATGAATATAAAAGCATGTAAATTAAAATTAGGAGTTAGGAATCGTTACCGAAACCTAGAAGGCAACTTTCCAAGTCTCCAAAACATGGTGGTCCTCTCCACCAAACATCCCTTGAAAGTGATGCATCCAAATGATTTCCTTTAAGCTTGGAACGCATCCACTCCAAGGTGCCATCACTCTCACGTCATGTGAGAGCCTACACCTATATCAAAAATACGAGGGGTGGTCTTTGGTACCCATATCTTCTTGGGTCTATGGGGGTTAGTACCTTCTCTAACCCAAACAAACTTATTTGCTAAATTTGAAGTATGTATTCTATCATAACAAAATTTAGCAAGGTGACCCTCACGTCCACAATGTGTACAAGTGTACACATGAGCATACATGGTGTGATGGTGTCCGTGAGGAGCATGTGTATGCTGTGGAGGGTGTGCATGAAAAGATGGAACTTGTTTCTTACGAAACAAAGTTTCCAAGCGTGTATGGCTCTTGGCACAATGGCTCAAGGTGGAGCCCAAACTAACAACACTCTTCTTAAGCATGGATATATCATTTTCAATTAAAGAAGAGGTGGCACATGCAATAGGTAAACTAGGTGAAACTACCCTAGCATGGCAAACATGAGAATCTAAAACATTTTTCAAAGATTTATTTTTATTTAAACAAATTTCTAATTCTTTTGAAATAAATCATTTCATTTTTCAAAACATCATTTTCTTTTAAAACAAAATCAACTTTGAAGACAAATTTTCATTCTTCTTCAAAAGTGTTTCACAATCATTTTTAGATTTTAAAAATTTATTTTCTTTTAATGCAAGATCAAGTTGAGATTTTAATGAATCCCTCTCATTAGAAATCTCCTCCTTTTCTTGCAAAACAACATCTAGCAATCAAATTTTTATTATCATTGTTAATGCTTAGACTTTTCTTTTCAAAACATTATATTTTTCTATTAGTTTTTCACAAATAATAGATAGTTCTTCATTCAAAGCATGGGGATCAATATTATCATCACATGAATAACTAGCATTATCATTACAATCTAAGTGGGATTCCGAATGTACCTCAAGGGAGTCATTCCCTTGGACCATATAGCATTGTGAGTCGGATTCTCCACTAGATTCCTCCGGTTGATTTGGCAATTGAAGCTTGGAGGTGGTGGTGGTTGTCAACATATTCCACACTGCAAATGCGGAATCAAAGTTAGAAACACGTAAAAGATATTCTTTATTTAATGTGCTTCTAATGACCTCAAGGGCTTGTGCATTGGCCCCTATATGCTTGCTATCACTAAGGAAGGATTCCTTGGTAATGGCAAGGTGAACCTTGTAACCTAGGGCTTGTAGGTACATGGACATCCTATACTTCCAAACAACAATGTTGGAAGGGTCAAAACTAGGTGGGGTCATGAAGTCCATGGTAAACTATATGAGTGTGCAAAAAAGCAAATGCAAACAATAGATTAGCAATCAAATGGAAAAACTAGAGTTTGAAAAACAAAAACTCAAAGAAAAATACTTGGGAAACTCTTGTAAAAGATAGAAATGAAGAACCAAAGCAAATCTCCCAATTTTCTATTTTCTTTGATTTTTCTAAAAACTCTAAAACAAATAAGATTGATCTTTTGAAGCTCTAAAACCTTTTGAAAACTTGTTTTAAACACCAGAGAATATAGAAATTTTGCTCTTCAAAAATCTTCTCAAAATAGCCCAAGAGTTGGGGTATTTATAGCCCCAAAATAAAACTAGCCGTTAGGCTGATGTGGCAGCCTGACAGGCTTGGCGGTCGACC
The DNA here is from genome assembly GCA_038442645.1 of Agave tequilana. Classification (NCBI taxonomy): domain Eukaryota; kingdom Viridiplantae; phylum Streptophyta; class Magnoliopsida; order Asparagales; family Asparagaceae; genus Agave; species Agave tequilana. The sequence continues at coordinate 162,707 of JAVJIF010008700.1, forward strand.
GCCAACAGTCAAAAATGTGACCGTTGGGCAAACCCGGTCGACCGCCCGGTCGACCCAAATAAACAGAGAGAACTTCTCTCAGTTACGGTCACCGTCCGGGTCGACCGCCCTTGTGTCTGCCAGACGTGCACGGCTCTGTGCACGTCGGTCGACCTCACGGGTCGACCGGCCCTTGGTGCGGTCGACCCATGCGGTCGACCGACCTGGCCTGTCAGTCACAGTTCAGGGCAGAAAAACATAAGTTAAAGGTTTCTAAAAATTCTTTTATCTCTTCTAAAATTCCATAAAACTTGTTTAACATTTATATTGAAACACAAACTAGTGATAAAAATTTCAAGACATATATCAATCATATCAATTCATTTTTGAGTCTTGCAAACTTTATCAAAAGCCAAAACCGGTATTTTACAAAAACTTGGATTTTCCAACACATGAATAGGAAAGTCAAAATAGTTTGTTTAAAAGTTAAGCATGCATGTATAGAATGAAACTACTATACATAAACCAATTAAACTTGTTTTGATCAACTATTCATGAAAACCAAAATCAAACATAAAACGTGTGTGTTTGTGCACTTGAGCATATCAACTATACTAAGCTTTATACATGGATCTAAAACACACTAAACTAAACTAGGATACCTAAGTCTTCTTGATGATCTCCATCTTCAAGTCGACTCGATCCCAAACCATGATCCGCCGAGTGCAAAGGTATGATCTTGATGCTCGGGCACGGGAATCACCATGTGAAGGCTTCTAAACTCCTCTTTTTGAAGCAATCACCAACTAATATCTTGCTAATGATCTGAAACTTAAAATCACAAGATTATTAGTAAACATATAACTACATGAGTTATCATCATCAAACTAGGGTGGAAGGCCTTTGGCCAACATCTCCCCCTTTTTGATGATGACAAAACTCATGGAGTTTATGCTAAGATTAATTCAAATCCTTATTTTCAATTGGTTTCTCAATTTATATTTTAATAAGCTTATGCATTATTTTTTTGATATCTAAAATATGCAATAATTTTCAATTGGTATCAATATGATTCTATTTTTGATTAAAATTCAAAATTTGTAATGTTTATTTACAATTGGTATTGTATCTTAAAATTTGACTACAATTGGTATCTTAAAAATTTTTGTTTATATGATTTAATTTTCTAAGAATCTTAAAATTTGTTTTATTGAGAAAATTTCAATTAAAATTGTTTTGATTTGTATTGCCTATATGCAAGGAGAGCTTAACATCTCTTCTACATATAAATTCATGTTGAGTGTATCTTATATTGAGGAGCTGACAACTCTTCTTTATGTGATACACGTGTGTAAGGGGAGCTTCACATCTCCTCTTATGCATTGCAATTATGCGTTATGTGAATTTGGGCTTGTCATCCCTCTTTCATGTAATGTATATATGTAGGAAAGTTAACTTTGCGTCTTCCTCTTCATGAATGTATATC